>VBVQ01004855.1:0-13489 GCA_011636635.1 Tetramorium simillimum | reverse complement strand
CCACCGCCCGTCGTCCCACCACCGTTCCTTCGTCACAATTCCGTGTCCCGTCCCGTCCCGTAGTACAATGTTTTCCAATTAACTTTATTCGAAATCGAGCGAACCGCCGCGCCGTTTTCCCATCCCCCCCTTCCCTTCGATCCAGTCGCACCCCCTTATGCGCTACACTCGGTCGTAATAACCGGATTCCATGTACGGAAAAATTTACGAAACACTAGAATATCGAAAATCCAAAACGTGGTATTCCGTAAAAATGCGCTTAATTTTCGCGTCCCATGGGAAATGAACGTAGAAGCAAATGCCTGTTTTCGTATCCTGTTGCCTCGCAATGATTTCAATGAAAAACATCTCGAAAAATTATATTCGCAGCGACGCAGTATTCGCTCTAAATGATATATATATATATTTTTTTTTTTTATATCCTAAGCGGGATTGTCTCTAACTTTCAATGACAACAGCCGACGTCAGTCGGCATTCAATAATCGACTTTAAACTCATCAGTTGATTAGCACGTCTCGCCTAGCAGAGATGCGTCATAGTTACCTCGGGCGGAAGTCCTGTATTATTTCGCTCGCGCGAGGTGATATAAAGTTAATGATATTTGGTGCCGTCACGTTCCGAAAGTTAATTCGTTCTCGGTATTAATACGGAGAGTGCATCCCCGATAATGAGATTGCGTTGTGCGAGGGGACGGATATAAGAGGTAGGTTATAAAGCTGGATCGTAATAACGTATTGTCTGGCGAGTCAGCGCGCGTGTCTATCGAAAACGAAACGACTCGTCGCGTTCTGCCATGATCCGATACATTAAAAGAAGGGATTCGCGAGCCTGTGTTGCATTTAATAACGTTAATTACACGCAACTTTGAAGGTGACATTTAAAAAGCGTATTTAACTATTATTAATATTATTGGAGAAAGTTTTACGTTTTTCAAAGGATTACACAAATAGATGATACTTTTATTTTCTTCTGTATTTCAAAAAATTTTTTATGTGTATACCATTTGTTTCAAGAATGCAGTTTTTCAGATTTCAACGTGGTAAGAATTGTAATGATTCTAATATTAATAAGAAATTATTATAAAAGAAAGAATAATGAATTTTTAATAAATTCTTCAAGTTACTAGAATTATAACGAAATAAACAAGACGTTTCGCACTCGATCAGCTTTCGGAACATATACACGAGAATGTATTTGGAGCATTGTCAACACCGTGCTCGGCCGCTAAAGTGTTAATAAATCATAACCGCAAGTCGTAACCGCAATTTCTTTCGGAGTCTCTCTATGACGCTGGCTCTCTAAAAAGCGCGCCTTTCAAGTCTAATGCACGGGCCCCATAAATCGAGGCGACTTCTTGTCGGTGGGCCAGACGATGCGACGGTCCGGCCGTTTTTAGTTCCGCTCCGCTGCTATTATTGCGCCACGCTTATAGGTCAGAAATCCACTCTTATACGAGAAGATATTTATACGCTATTCCATTTGGGGCAATCATGGATGAAACAAGTTGGAGAGGATCCTCGTATTGCGACACATAAATTAGGCGCGTTGCCTTTATACACTTTCCCTCTTGGATACCTTTATGCAAAAATCTTTATCCCTTCTGCTTCTTCTTTGTTCTTATCCGTCGGGGGAGATCTTACCCCGCATGTTTGAGAAAATTTCACCTCCAATAATTTCAAGTTTTTACGGTTGAATCTTGCGCGAGGCCATTTGGGCAGGCGAAGTAATACTTTTGTACCTTATCCCGCGGTCTTTTTATTTCGTTCGCAAATTAAAAATTTGTCATACGTAGTCGAGCGTAATTTTTCAAACTAGTCCGAAGAGCATTTCCTTTATTCGCTACACGGCGACCGCTTTGGTATCAGCTGAAAGTAGATTGCACGGCTCAAAGTAAAATTACGGGTGTGTCGCGGCCATCACGCGCGGCACAAAGAAAAAACGTATTGACGTCGCCGATATGCACCGTGGCCAATGTGTTAATTAGACGGGTTTTCTTATGATCTGGACGCAATTACCGGTTTCTCCCCCTCCTTGCCGTTCTCGCAACACCGCGGAGCGATCCATCGCCGTCCATCGGCCAACAGCCGTTTCTTCCGTGAAAAAGAGACGTGGCCGGCCGTTCGGAAAGATTCAGATAATTACTTTCGCTTCTCGACCGCACGCTCCGGCGGGCCCGAGCCCGAAACAACCGTATCTTGCGGTCATGAATTTAATTAAATATTTTCGTGGCCGAATGTGTCCGTTCGGCCGCGCGATTATCTCGCTGTTCTTTCGCGCGCGGAGACGAGGCAATTTACTTTTTTAATCTCCGTAATGAATTAAACGCTTTCCCCTCGGTCTGGCTGCTCGCGGTGCCGGGCCTCACTCCAATCCCGACACCAACCCCCCTCGCGGCACTCCACTCCGTTCTGCACTCTCTCACCCCCCCCTCCCCCTTCTCTGCCACGCTGCTGTATTAGCTTTTCCGATGGTTCTTCGTTGCCCATTGAGCTTTGTCAGTCGCGATAGATATGCGCGCGTGCAGCTGTAGAGCGATATTGGTTGTTCGGAAAGAGCACAATCGCGATAATACGTGCCACCCACAAATGGCCGGCGTGAACAAAAAAAAAAAAAGAAATCGCGGGCCTTCCGAAACAATTTCTACTTTAATTGCTAGACTTTCGCGCTAAGGAGAAATAGTAGATAAAAATTTAAGAATTATTGAAATAATTCAAAGTGATATTTTCCAACACGATTTATTGCAATTTACACAGAATATATTGCAATTGGCGGATCACAATTTCCTCCGTAACTTCTTTGACCAATTCGAAATAGATTTTTCCTTAACAATAATGTCAAGGGGGCCTTAGTTTCTAAGTTATAAGCGATTGAAAATGAAGAGGGTTTTTCGAGGAACTAAGTTTCAAAGATGCAAAAAGATAGTAAAACCTTATTCCTCATTTAATTCCAGGTAAACTACTTTAACAAATTTGTAATTTAAGGATTAGTTACAAAGTTATTTAATGTTGAAAATTGGAAACTTACGACAAATGGCTTTGCTCGACTTTACTCTGAGGAAAAGTCGATTCCATATTGATCAAAGGATCTATCGATGAAAAATAGTCCATTAGAGATCTAAACATTTGAAATATATAAGTTTCAAAGCCAATTTTGAAAATCTCTCAAGTATTTTTTGGATTATTTTTATCTGTATATAAAAAAATCTGTTATTTTCCTCGTCTCCCTTTCTTCGCCATAAAAGCTTGGCTAAAGTTTAATGATGCGATTCGCGGTTCTTTTTCATTTGCCCGATTGCAAAATTGACTCGGTGTCATTCGACATGCCGTTGCTGCGGTTTTCTCGATCAATCCTGCCGGCGCGAAATCGGTGCTTTCCGATGCACTCGACGATGAAGGGGAGCCGTGCCGGCAAGTGTACACCTCGCGCTGTCTGCCCCTTCTCGCGCACGGATAACAATCGGAGTAACCAGCGGGAAACCGCGAGGGAAGACAGTAAAAGTAGCCGCGCCTCGGGAGCGCGCGTTTCCACCCTCGCCGCGGAATCTAATTTCGTCGAATGTCATCCCCGAGACTCGGCTCGGCGGCGGTGCAACGATCTGCATCCGAGCGCTCGAATCGCTCGATAGCGATTTCCAGCTAGCGGCTAGAAGGAAGAGGAGGACGTGGGGCTGTTGAGGGGTCGGAAAACGGGGGTGGATGCGCTGTCCGTTTCCCCGAGGAAAGAGAGAGAGAGAGAGAGAGCGCCTCGTCGAAGTATCGAGCCCCTGGATCGTGCCGGCTATAATATATTTTTTATCTGATCGAGGGGATCGTCTTTATGGAGGGTGTTCCGTGCAGGCTCCGGGCAGCGGCGGTCTACCGGGTAGCGCGTACGTATTACCGCGCACCGACGTCCAGTCTTATTCCCGGGTACAGGAATGCTCAAAAATATCGGTAGCCAAACTAATACCGCGGGTGCAAAAGTGTCGATATCGAAAGTACTCGTTATCCGGCTTAAAATATCAATATTTCGTCGGTACTCTTTCTCTCTTTATCTCCATTTCTCTCGGTACTTTCGCTTTCGAACTCGTTTTCGCACGTGAAGTACTTTACCTCTGCTCCGTAATCCCGCATCCATTCGGGACGCGCGCGCGTGTACTCTGTGGACTTTCGTGAGTTGCGCGTGTTTGCGTACGCAGCCGCGTATTAGGGACGGTGTATACTGATGGCTGCTGTTTCCCCGAGCTAATGCGGGCGAGCAACCCTTTGAGCCACGAAAATACGGGGCGAACTTAAAAGCGTTGCGAGAGTGCCAGGGCGGGCGAATACCAGGTCAGGATTGCCGCCGTTGTTAAGAGAAGCTACAGTGAAGCGACGGCGTCACGTTGCGAAATAAATCAAATAAGCTGATGTTTTCTAACGGAGTCTTAAAAGCGTACTCGCGGCCTTACCGAACGTAACGTACGAACCACGTGAGAGAAGAAATTGAAAAATTCAGCTCGCAAGTTCCGCGCGCGCGCGCGAATCCTGCATCATTGGATTTCGCATAAATCCGACTTTTGAGAACGAACGCCATAGCAGCAATGACATCGACGAGAGGAATCTACCGGGTGATACGCGCGCGTATAGAAGAGCCGGAGGGTGAACGGGAGCGAGAGGGACGCGCGGGGGACGGACGGAGATGGCGGACGGCCGCGAGGGTGGGGTGCGCGGCCGCTGCGCGAGGGGCGGACGGGCGGGACGGGGGAACGGTCGGTATAGGGGATTGAAAAGCAATTTCCCCGCGACGGGGATGCGCGGGATGTGGGCCGAGCTTTATATTAATGATCCAGATATATTATCGGACGTGACCGAAATTGCTGTCAAAAAACTCGGATATTGGAGCGAGTCGAGATCGCGAGACGACCAGTTCGCTCTCTTCCTACACGCGCGCTCGCACGTGTATACGTGCATACGCATCCGCGAGCATACACACACACACACACACACACACACACACACACACACACACACACACGTACGCGCGCGAGCGACAGGGAAAATGGCATCGATCAAATAGCGCGGGAAAAGTCGGGACTTCACGGCCGCTTACGCGTTTTTTGTTCGTGCTTGTAGCGAAACTGTCACGACGACGATGGATCATTCGTCAGCATCTTATTGGGGACGCTCAATCCTACATGATTATGTCTGTTGGTTCCGAAGATTACTTTCGCGTACTGAATTTTCGTAACAAGCATAGAGGCACGCTTATATACATTTTTTGTCATCGATAGCGTGTGTTATAATGAAAGGATAAGCTCGGACGCTGTATATCAATTAAATATTAATAATTAAAACTTTCGAAAGGTCTTACGTTTTCACATTTAGGAAGGGGCAACAGTTGTGCAGCGCGAGATATTCTCATAACGCTTATCGAATCCGTGCGTGCGTGTCGAGTGCGCATTATAGCTGGATAGGCATTTTAGGGACGCCCGTTTATGCGGGTACGTTAAGTAGGGAAACCTGTCTTGCCACATGCATATCCGGACCATGTCTCATGCGAGTCTGTGATAAGCAGCTGCAACGCAGCGGCGCGCTGGCGAGCGTCTCAAAAAGATAACACTTACGCACACGTCCCCCATGCATGCTCACATGCGCTCAGCGTAACATAACGCCCGTGTCCCTTTGCCGGCGAAGATAGCTCGGCGATTAGCGATTAAGTTCATTACGCTCGTTAATGAACTTTTTAGCGTAATGAGTACGATGTGGGGACGGTAATTGACCGCCGTTGTGACTCAAAGAGATAACATTTGCGCGTACATCCTTTATGCTCCTGGCGTATTCACGTGGTCATTGCCCGTCAGAGTACTGTTGCCGATGTTAGCACATATGTTAATTAATGAACATATATTCGATCAGCGTTTAAATCGTGTTAAAAAGTTGAAGGCAATCAACGCGATGATGAACGATTTTCGTCCGATTTTTCCCGTATCACGCGCGTTTTTCTGAGCGCAGCTGAAAGATTAACGTAGATAATTACCGGTTCAACTCCATTACGCCTGTTAATTTTTTAGCTGCACTCGGAAAAATGTACACGATGCAGGGAAATCAGGCAGAAATCGCCCATCATTGCATAATAATGAGCTTTTCGACGTAACAAACGTCGGTTAAGTGCTACTCCCGTTCAAGTCCCGCTGCTCGATCGTGTAAAGTGAAATTTGTCAAACTATAGCTATAACTGATATGAAAAGAATTTACAATGTGAAAAAATGGGGAGCATTTGTCATTATGGAAAACATATCGTACCGAGAGACACGTTCCGAGATCTTTTCAGTTACGGGAGGACAATGTAGAGATGCCGTGAATAGCCCGATTATACTATAATGAGGCATCGATTATATCGCTGGACACTATGGGGGATTCGATTCCCCGGTCGTTACACAAGCGGCTATAATGGTGCCGGGGTTAGTGCACCCGGTCTCGATTCCGGATCTCAAAGATCGCTTTTCGTTGGTCCGTATTTACATAGCGGAATACACGGACTTGGTAATACAGCTCCGTTGACTGCCGTCGGTTAGTCGAAGGGTAACGAGCTTGCCTGTCCACCCGGTCGTTGAATCGGACGTCCACTGTGTTCACCATCAGCAGCGAGCAGGTGAGGAGGGAGAGGGAAGGGGGGGAGAGTGGTAAGGGTGGCGAAAGGGCAACGTCGACGTCGACGTCGACGTCGACTCACGGGGGCTGTGTCGACCCGGTAAGGTGCTTGGATAGGCGTAGCACGGATTTCCATATCTGGGTGATTGTAATGCACATTTATTAGCTGGTAACGAGAACGGGCCGGAATTAACATTCGGTCGGGCCAGGTTGCCCCGAGTATTTATATTTATGGCCGTTGTGTCCCTAATGCGATTAGCTCGACTACGTGTTCCTCCCTTCGTCAGCCCGTCGTCGTCGTCGTCGTGTAGTGTCGTGTCGTGTCGTGTGTTGGTGCGTTGGAAGGCTTCCGCCTCTTCTGGCCAATCAGGTCTGGCAAGCCGGACGTGTATCGACGCATACGCTTTTAAGGTATCGCAAGTTGGGAAGGCAGTCGGCGTTAACTAACGTCGTTAGCATTCACGTTTTCATAAATTGCTTGCCAATCATGACGCTTTTATTACTTCGTTAAGACGTATCCAGCGAGAGAGAGAGAGAGAGAGAAAGAGAGGCTGATAAGTAAATTGCTTCCCCGCCCTTCCCGACTTAATTCGTCCGTCGCATTTAGGTGATTCATCCGTGAAGTAAACGCCGACAATTTATCATTTCCAGTGTACCTTTAGATACCGTTAATTTCTCATCTCTGTGCGTTCTCATATATGAATATTTAAATCGTAATCTCTAATGGACCGAATGAAATTGTTTCGCGACAGGCGCCTAATCCGATTGATTGTTTCCATCGAGTGGAATGCATTCCGGCCGATGGGAGCCTCGCGTCGGCGATAGCTACAGCTAAAATGTACGTCGAGTCGACGTATCACGGGCGACAGTAAACTTCCACTATCGTTGAGTGCAGAAAAACCGATCCTGCCGGGCGAAGTAGCGAGGGAGACTCTTCGACCGGCACTTTGCGCGACGCTGCAGCGTCGCCGTCCTCGTGGAAATCGAACGTGGCGTGGCGTCGCGGCGAGGCTGAATCGAGTGGCGGCGAAGTGAGATACGGGGATGGATGTGTCGGCAGAAGCGGATGGGAAAAGACGGAGGGAGGGGAACGAGTGGGTGAAAGTGGTTTGTCGAGCAGCGCGAGCCACCAGACGCGGCTTGGCAAGCCCCGGGGCAAAGAGAGAGAAAAAAAACGAGGATAAAAGCTACTGTAGAAAATAAAATAATAATAGCGCGATAATGTAAGATGGGACGGCTAAAAAGAGCGTGTTTCGGCTCTCACCGGATTGACAGGCCATAGTACTGCGTTCAGCCGTACTGCAGCTATTAATAGAGAGCCAAGATTTTTATATCCAGGACAGTAGAAATTTTACGCACGAAAATTCACTCCATTTTCTCCTGATTGAAAGAATAAATTTGAACTCCATTCTTCTTCGATGAAAATTTCGATGTTATCGTTATTCGATAAACCACTTTCACTCATAAATTCAGTAAATAAATCCGTTTCGGATTTCCTATATCTCGTCAATTAAGTCGTTTATTAATATTGCCATTATTTATTATTGATGGCTAAATGACTAGTCACACAGAAAGAACGATTTTGTTGAAATACATAAAAATTAGGTTAGATACAGATTTGAAAATAATTATGTTGATTCATCAAAATAATAATAATTCATGTATAACGATAATGTTGCAAAAAGTTTTAACATTTCTGGCAAACAGTAAACGTCCATTGTAATTATTTTATCTAACATAATCATTTTTAGATTTGTATCCAGCTAAATTTTAAAATGCTTCAACATTGTTTTTTTTATACAAGCGTAATAAAAGAAAAAAATAATTAAGAACAATCTTTAAAGCAGTAATAACATTATCGAAGCAACTCGGCAAATATTTAATTTATTTAAATATAAAATCGAGATGAGGGAGCGGATTCTATTACAGTGTTGCATTAAAATGGATGCAAACCAAGTTAGCAAAAGGTAAACGTAGACGAATTTGGCAATCGCTTTTTCTTCGACGTATTGACGAAAGATGGAATTTAATGATATAAATTTTGTCCGTCCCTACTCGAAGCAATTTCATTCAACTCGCGTTTGTTCGCGCTCTTTGCTCGGCTTGATCTATCTTGAGCCGAACTACGACAGTAGACGCGAGCAACGGCAGACAGACGCGAGCGAGAGAGTTCCGTAGAACGGCGAACGGCGGGGATGGAAGAGATTCTACGTGGCGGTCGTGAGGGGCACGAGGGCCCTCGGAGATCAGTAGGTTGGTCGAGGGCTGTGGGTAGGGCTGTGTCTGTACTTAGTTAGCGGACAATGCGGCCTCTAATGAACAGCCAGGGGCGCCCGATGCGGCTCGGCGCGCTGCGGCGCCGCGCCTCGATGGAGCAACCGGTGGAGTGCGCCGACCAGTCTGAAACCGTCAGATTGCAATATACGCGTTACATACCGACGTTAACGTCGCTAATACGACGGTCGTGCGGTGCGATAGTCGAGAATCGCATAACGCTCATTAATGCCCCCGTTCTTCTTTCCGGCGAAGAATCGATCCGGCGAGATGGAAACGCAATCGAGAGTATATCTTCTCAATATTTCGCGGCGCGTCGATCACTTTTGCGCGATTTATTGCCTTATCACGCGCGTCGCAGCACAGCGATTGATCTTCATCTAAAGATATGTGTTTAATCGCGCCGATTAATCGCCGATTAATCAAAGAACTCGCATCGAATAAGATTTTTCGATCGAATCTCACCCGAGACTTTCTCACGCGAGTCCCACTAAAGTTTCATCCTATAACTGAAAGAATATGAATTCAATTCAGCACCTTTCACAATGTTGCATCACTGCGATGAAAATTCAGATACTAAAATCTCATTAAAGACTTATATACTCTTTTTCAATCTCGCGGCTTAGCATGTGCCGTTACGAGTCTTTTAATCGTTACCGTAACGCGGGAGGAGGAAATTGACGGGCGGGAAAAATATTGCCGTGAAGCTCAGCGCTAAACGTCGCCGCGCGCGCAATATCGACTCGATAGAGAATTAGACGGAGGATACGGGGAAAAAAATACGCGACGCGGAATGGGCGGGATTGAGTATCACTGGCTACCGCGACGGTCGTAATTAGATTCAATTGTCTCGCGTTAAATCAGTGACTGCGCCGCGCCGCGCCGCGCCGTGCCGCGCCGTGCCGTTGGTTCCCCATTCCGCGCGTCTGTCCGCCGCCGTCTCCTCTACTCCTACGATGCCGGCTCATTGAAATAACTCGGCCGCGGTTACGTACCGTGTACGTAACGTACGCGGAAAATTGAGCGCGCGCTTCGGCGCACCCGCGACTTGAAAGAAGGCTCCGCCAATGGCACCGTCCGCGCGTCGGAAGGACACCGATTCTTCGCCGCGTTTCTTTGTTGCGCCGTTTTCCGCGCAGTCGATTCCGCCCGCCCGGCGAATCGCATTTACGTTTTTCCATCCCGCGGGTAAATAGCGCGGGGGAACGTTCCCATCAGCTGTAGCTACCTGCGTTTCCCTTTCTCGCGAGGCGGCGTCGGCTTAACGTGAAAGCAATCTTTATTAAGCGCGATTTCCGATTGAAATATTAAATGTGAATAAAGAAAAACGATAATTCAATGGCGCGATACGGCGGGAGGCGTGTAAAAGCTACGAAAATTTTCATCGAATATGAAATATCGATCTTTGCGGATTACAATTTTAGATTGGCACGTGGATCGGCATGTCGAAACGACCGACTCGGCCGACGGCATCCGGCACATGCGGGTCATTTAAGAAATCGTGTCGCCCGCTCCGCCTCGAGAAAAATTCTTTTGTGCGGCAATTTAACGGAAATCAGCGTTAACGATCCAAATTGAAGTCATCGGGCGAAACGCGGGTTCGGGGAGAAAGCGACGCGACGCGACGCGACGGAGGGAAGGCCGGAATCGATCTGATGACGACGTGCGGCGTCCGTTCCGTTCCGTTCGAATCTGCCGAGTGGAATTAATAAGAGCGAATTAATAACGAAACATACCCTCCGCGTAGTCTCCCTCTTCCCGCCCCCGCTCGTGTTTCCATCGGCTTAATCTCTTTACGCGGCCACTCGGCACTCGCCTATAAAAGCGGAAGACTTTTGCAGCGCGAACTCGCCGCCGAGTTTAATGAAAATAGTTCTTACGTTTTTACCTGAGGATCTCGGTCGGCCGTGAGGCGTGAGGGGAAGGAGCGGAAGGTAGGGAGAGCGAGACTTACGCGTGGTCTCTTAACGAAGATTCTAATTAAGCGAGTCTTTTATTAGCCACTGCTCTCCATCGCGATTCTCGGGGTTTTTCCGCCTGTTCGGCTGCCCTTTTGCGAAAATATCGGTATCCCTCGGAGTGAAAAGATTTCGATTAGTCGCGGATGAGCAGAGTGTCGCGGGGAGAAATTCAGAAGAGGGCTGCCGTATACGTCTTTGATTAAATGCGCCGTTTGATTTGACGTCGCTCACGCTCGGCGGGTCTTGCGTTTTCATCAATTTTGACCATTAATTTTGGATATTATCTTGATTATTCTTGCATTACATCGACGATACTACGAATCGTGCACAGTTTGAGAATATTTCGCATCATTTCGATCGGCCTCATGATCGGAGGCACGGTCGAAAATTATAAATTGCAAGTTGTAAACGAGTTCCCGCTAGATAATGACGTGCCCTTAGAATTTTGTACGCCGCGATTCATCGGGTTGTTAAATTTCGTCTTATCGTACTACTTTTCGTCGAAGGCACAAAATTAGCGCGTGTTTCAACCTCGCGTCCTATCGCTGTAAAAAATCGAGGGGGGGTAGGCAAGAGAGTAGTCAAAGGAAAGGGATACTACTAAAGGTTACGCGACGGAATTTCCATAATTCCAGCTTACAGAAAACGACAGGTTTTAACAGGTTTTAAAGGTTGATGTTCAGTTTGTAACGGGTGTATTATTTTAAGTGGCGCTGTCTGTGTATAATTCGAGACCCGCGGTGCGCGCGGACGAGATGAAAAACGATGGAGGATGATGGCGCGAGGAGGAGAAGGACAGAGAGGCAGAAAGGGAGAGTAAGAGGAGAGAACGCGTGAGAGAGAAAGAGAGAGAGAGAGAGAGTGAGAGAAGAATGGAGGGGCTGAGGGTGTGAGAGAAGGTCGACGCGGTAATGGCATCGTCATGTCGCCAGCCTCAAGCTCCAGTGATTCTCAATCGCGCGAATTCGTTCGCCGGATGTGCGCGTAGCGCGCAGGGGCGCTTTATCCGCCCGTGAAAGTAAAATTCTAGGGCGAGACAAGATTGCACTCGTCACAAACATCGTGCTCCCGATGACGCAGGTGCGACATTTAGAAATTTAACATGAGCGGTCCCGTTGAAACAAATACGCGCGGAACGGCGGCGTGATGCGTGCTCTCGCAGGATGTTTCGAGATCGACCGGTTCCTGTAACCGTGGCCGTCTCGTCGGTCACCAAGATCCCCAGTCTTTTTTTTCCCGTCTAATTGTCCGCATTTCACTTTGTATCCTGATCCTACTGCCTCATTAATTCCGACGATTAAAATCGGAAGCCCGCGTGGCAACGCCCGCGTGCAGTTTCATTGCGAAGGACGCTGTTGTTAGTAACTTGTAATTTCTTTTTTAATTTGAACGAACCAGAAAGAATAGTCGAATCAAGATATGAGAAATTTTTGTATAATATTACATGATAATTTATATACTGTAATTTAGCATCCTGCGTATCTATCGTAGAGACTCCGAAACTTAATTTAATGAATTTTCTATAGTCAATTTCATTAGATAATTTATCAGAAGCTGAAATACTTTTTGCGCAATTTAGATACAGAGAAATCGAATTCGATAAAAATAAAATTCGTCAGGGCGCCAGGATCGGACGGCATTACGGCGAACGCGGATGAGAGAAATCGAGTACGTGAATCGTTCCGTGGAACCGCTTAGTCGCTCTTCCCCGATACCGCGGCGATGGTTAATTCAACGGAATTTACCGACGTTTGTGCGCGGCCTGAATAGCGTATAAATTTTACCAAGCGAGACGCATTACTTTCTATTGTGCCGTGTTGCGGTCGTCCTCGCGATACGAAAATCTCGCTCGACCTTTTACGATGATGGTCTCGTTTTGACTGTGTTGCATATTGGCAAGAGATGAACAATGAATTGTGAGCTGCGAAAAGTAATAATAAACTTGTACATTAATTTATATGATTATGACAAATCTCTTTTCGAAAAAAAAAAGCTTTAGAAAGGTTTGATAAAAAGCAAAAAGTAATAAAAATTTTGCTTTAACATCGAAAATATATTTAAATATATTTTTAAACATAAGAAAATCTAACTTTATTCTTTCAGATATGTTATATTTTTGCTCAGACATATCTAGTACGTGTATATCTGTATAATTATTGAGTGTCTCTCTGTGTATTCAATATAAAGAAGAAAATTCGAATATGCAGATTTCCATACGTCAATTGTTTAATAAGCGAGCCCGTTCATTTTATCGTTCACATCTCCCGGCTCGCTTATCGTTTACCAATGTGCACACGATCCTTATCGACGATGAGGCCGTGCAGGAACGAGCTCGGAATTCCAAAAATCTAGGGTGCCCGCGACGGTAGCTGGATGAGTGTATTTAGCGATAACTGCCGTGATATTTAAGGAACGATCGGCTCGCCGCTGATGACGCCCCCATTAATAGGAGAGACGGGGACGGTAAAGAGAGATCGTACGGAGTGAGAGGGATCGAAAAGGAGGGTACGAGGACCGATAGACGTAGGCGCCGTCCAAGTTGCGCCGTTGATTGCACCACAAAGGGTGCAATTATGCGGCCCTTCAGCAATCACCGCGCATTCTGCCCGCCATTTGACCCCTCCGGTCCCCTCCCTCCTGCCG
>VBVQ01004854.1:0-13461 GCA_011636635.1 Tetramorium simillimum | reverse complement strand
GGGCAGGAGTACCAGAGCCTAGGGTAGGATATCGGTTTGTTGTCATTATCCTGTAATACATTAATGACGCGTCAAGTCAGCGCATGACAACGCGGCCACCCCCTCAGCTGGGCGCAGCGCAGCTGAGGTCCATCCATAGTCCTCTCCACTCACTCTCTCTCTCTCTCTCTCTCTCTCTCTCTCTCTCTCTCTTCGTCCTCTCCCTCCCTCACGCCCTCTCTCTATCTCAATCCTCTCCGGAATCACCGTCTTCCTCCCTCCCGCTCTTACCCTCGCCGTCAGTCTCTTTCGCTCGTTCTGTTGCTCCCTATCTCCGTGCCACCCCCTTCTCCCTTCCGCCCCCCTTCTCCTTCTCCCCTTTCCTCCCTGAACTCTCTGCTACTGGCTCGAGCTCTGTGAGGAGATCAATAGGGATCCTGCACCCCGTACCTCCTCTCACGCGGTGGAGGAGGACAAAGGTACTCACCCTGATGTTCCATTCGCGTTGCTGCCTGCTCCCTACGTACGATACGTACTCACGTATACCGGCCGCGTGATAGTGGTGTGGGCGCCACCGACGCGTATTTCGTACGAAAAATGAGAAGAAGTACGTAGAAATGCGTAGGGATGTTACGTATGTCATACGTGTGGTCTGCAGGATAAAATTGTGCTTAAGCGCGAAATTCAGAGAGTAACACGGCGCAAGCTTATCTTCTCTTCAAGTAGTATAAGTCGATTGCGCGATATTTTAATAAGTTTGTTAATGACTTAGGACATGGTTTACGTATGGTTTCTCTATAGTAAAATATAATTCGAGAAATAAAACGATTTGTAGAATTTTGCTTAAAACAAGTTTTGCTTAAAAATTATCGAGTTAAAAGTATCAGCAAAAGTTGATTAAAAATAAAGAAACGTTTAAAGAGAAGTAAAAATCTTTGCATTGAATAGAGTTGCTAAACAATCTTTTTTTTTTCGAAAAAAATTAATATAAAATTTTCTTTAAAATATATTAAAAATATTTTTAATATAAAATAATTAAAGTTAGTCTTTGCACACATTTGCACATAAATGTCAAAACTGCAATAATAACAACAGCGTAGTTATCACATAATTTAACATAATATAATAATAAACTACAAATAAATTTTGTTTATGTTTCTTGATTTTGTTGTACATTACATTATTTGAGATACAATTTTATTTTTGGTCGTTTTTTTTCCGATAAGGGAGAGACTGAAATTTATTAGGATTCGAGACAACCATAACAATAAACTTCTTTCAGTCATTGTAGTACTCGTGATTCTGTAGATGATACATGGTTCCAATATTTCTTAGTGTAGGTGTAAATAAAAACTTATTGGCTTTATAAGTTTCGTCTTTTCAAGGGCGATAAAGAAGAAGAAAGTTTTCTAGTGTAATAGAGAGGGCACGAATAAAACTTGGATGTAATGATTTCACTAAAATGTATCTTGAATATATGAGGTTTATATCACGTGCAGCGCAATTCAACTTCTAATTGTATTAAAATTATAATGCGTTTAGTTTATATTGGTGCCGCGAGGATAAATGTAATACTACACGTGGGGACGATTGCAACATGTTTTTGCGTTACTCGAAATATTTATTGCGTTTGTGATTTCTCACATGTAGGTCACGTTTTTAAATGAAAAAATGTTTTTGGATTCTTCTTGGTGTGTTAGCCTTCTACACATATTTCTTTCTTTATAATTTCTGCATGTATTATATATGTACTAGCTTTATTTCTGCATATAATACATTTTAAAAAGATAATGTAATATAATGGTTTGCCTATACAATATAATATATAATTTACTTATATTTATAAAATCATTTATAAATTATATTTTACACCGACAATATTTATTTAATATTTTAATAGTTTATTTTCTTCTCTTTAACTATTATATATTACATGCCTATCAATTATTATCAATTTACAATTTGTATATTATTACAATTATTTAAAGTTTCATTAATTTTTCTACATTAAATGTCCATTTGTAAATTTATAGAGCTAGTTCCTTCCAGGTAATGTTTGCTAACTTTAGCGGAGCGTTCGACGAGCCGCTTTACGTATTTCCTAATTGAATCGCTCAGGATTAGAATGTTCACAGCGAAAGTATATCGGCACCCCGGGTAGAATTTCCATAAAGTTCCACCTAATCCGCCGTGCAGAATTCATTAAATACCGCGACAAAGTTCCCCGCTCGCTTTACGTCGACGGACGATTCGACTTTCGATTCGTTTGCGCCTGCGGTGGGCCGTGGTTTTGTGGAGCAGCGCTGTGCAACAACCGGTGCAACCGCGAATGCACTTTCTTCTCGCTCCCGTGCGGGCACGTGTGTGCACACAGATTCGGCGGTTTTAACAGACGGGCGTTACACACGCTCTCACAAAATTTCACCGCGCCGCGCCGCGCCGCGCCGCGCGCGGCACACGACCGGCACAATGCACACGCCGCCTACTTATTGTCAGGCGCCACGACGCCCGAAAGACATCGATTATATCGAAGACGAGAAAAAAAGTCTCACGAGTCAATTGTTACCGCGGAGAAAGTCATTCGTTTCTTTCGCGCTGTTACGACGTAAGACAACGCCCACAGTTTTCCGGGTAATCAACCGCGTTACGTAAAAATGCATAAAGATAATAACGATATTCTGCTCTCTTTGGCAGAGAACGACTTCTTTTTTTTTTTCACTCAAATGACAATTTTACTGTCCGATACAACTCGACAATTACAAGACTGAGAGTAAAATGTTTTATAATAAGATTGTATAATTCCATAGTGCATTCCATTATGCAATTGGAGTAACCCAAACATATCTTGGTGGAAAGGTGATATTATTTTAATTTGCAATGACGATTAGTCGATGTCGATTCAATTGTGGTATGTTATCGGACAGCGAGTGTGAAACATCTTGCCCTTATTATCAATGCCGCATTCCGGGTTTCCGTGCTACTCTCACGCAGGTATAGAGGATCCTCAATCGGTCGTGAAAACGAGTGACTTCTCACCGTGACGCTTACACATGGCGCGACCGTGCATGCATTGCCCACACGCCCGTTCTTGTCTTGTCCACCCGATTCCTCTGTCTCAGAGGCCACCTGTTCCCCTTTCAGATGCCGGGCAAATAAACCGAGAGGACCGCGACAATGTGGCGTGTGTGGCCGTCGGTGGGATGGACGGTATGGAACGACGATGTGTTAGTGTTGGTGGTGACTTGGGGATATAAGGTGGTCATAATAGTCAGCGGCACCTGTCTCAACGAGTCAAGCATCTGAGATCGGGGCTGATGCAGCCGCTGAGGAAGAAGCGCGGAAGAAGAGCGGCAGAAAAAGAGAGGGGGGAGGGGGGAGAGAGAAAGAGAGAGAGAGAGAGAGAAGAAAAAAGAAAGGGGAAAGAGCGTAGGAGAGAGGAGAGCGAGAAGGGGATGTGGAACCAGTGAAAGAGAAAAAGAAGCGCGACGAGAAGGATGATGCCAGAGTGAGAGCGGAATGGGAGAGGGACGGGGGGGAGAGGGAAGAGTCAAAACGAGAACAACGAGGACGACGTAGGTGAAACGAGTCGGGAGGGGGCGGAAAGAGAATCTGAGGGCGACCGTGGCGGTCGCGCCGGTGGAGAAGATGGAGGAAGATACAGAAACAAGAGGGAGGGAAAGGAGAGTCATAGAGAGAGGAGAAACGCCTGAGAGGGGAGGGGGGGGAGGCAGGGAAGAGATAGGAAGAAAGAAGAGAGAGAAAGAGAGAGAAAAGAGAGAAAGAGAGAGAGAGCGTACCGGTGTGAAGGAGCGTGCGCGTGCCACTGTTATACCGGCACCTGCCACAAAACTCGGCTCTACCTTTTGGCGCACACGCACCCACCATATCCGCTCGCTTCCTGCTACTCTACTGCGCGTTTATCCGGGGCCTGCTCGCAGAGCTTCGAAACATCTTGCCTCAAATTGCGTAAAGCGCGTGTAGGATCCGGAGTGGCGTGTTCCTGATTGTAGGGAGCGATAGCCGAGATACGATTAGCCGTTCATTATGTCTAGGGCGACAATCGACGTTTCGCCTGCAGAGATGAATGATATCGCTGCTGCTCGATTCGTTCCACGGCTACTAAGAGTTTGCTGATGTGAGCCGAGAATGATGCGAGATAAGTTTCAATTCATTATAATGATTAAATAAATTTGTATTAATACACTGTTTTACGTTCTTAAAAATTAGAGCTTTTTTTTATGTATTTTTTACAATATATTAACATCTAAAACAAAAATTTCTCGCAAGAATCTTTTGGATATAAACAAAACGATTTTCCAATTTCTGGAAATTAGATATTTAAAATTCAATTTACACTGGAGCGATAATTCATTGCAAAGTTGATGCCGTACTTCTTAAGTAAGCTTATAGTAAGCTATTCAAGAACCCGCAGTAGTCAATGGACAACGTGTAAACCACGAAATAGCCAACAACAGGAGGATTGCTGCTCCAGCGGCAGCGAAGCAGTGGCGTCGGCCGGAGGGTTGCAGCGGGCGGAAATTTCAATTAACTTTATGGAGGCCGCGATGTAAATTGCGTAGGGGTCAACGGCGTGTCGGTAGGGGCCAGCAGGGTAGGAGCAAGGGCGCCGCTACTGCCGCAGCCGCTATCACTATTGGTGGAATAGGGGTGACAGCTGCGTCGGTGGTGGTATCAGAGTCGACGGTGGTGGTGGTGGTGGCGATGGTGGTGGTAGTGGCGGCGGTAGCGGTGGCAGTAGCGGTGGTAGTATCCGAGTTCAGGGGTGGTTAGAGGTGTAGGTACGGTCCACGGCCCCGTGGGCATAGGGCGCAGGCAGAGGGTTGGATGGGTATTGATCAGCCGAGCGGCCAACAAGACGCCAGGATACCCACTATAGCCGTCGCGCGTTCGCGCGGGTACACCACTACTCCACCAGCCGCCGGCGTCGTTGTCATCGTCCGTGTCGCGCACACATCACGCCCACGCGACATCACGTACGCACCAGCACGCGCTACGGATGTCTACTATATATCCGCTACCACACACGGGCCAACATAAGCTAACACCATCATCTATAACGCTACCCGCACAGACTCGTTCGCTCCGCTACGTTCGTTGTTCGACGATGGAAGCGAGGAAGCGAGCTCGAGAGGAACGAATAAAGGAGGATGATGAGATTGAGAGGTTCGGTGGGAGGGAAGAGAAAGATAGTAGAGTAGAGAGAATCAGAGGAAAATTTCGCGATGCTAGACGGTCGGCAAGACGCTACTGCAGAGTAGTGTACCTGTAGGTACCAACACTGAGATACGTCAACCACCCCACACCGATTCCGAGCTACATACACGCGCTGTACACACTCACGCAACCTTCACGGACGTAAACTACCGTCGTCTGTAACATTACCCTCTATACCGTTGAGACTTTCCGCATGTATTTTGCGACGAAGACAAAGAGACACGAGCATTGGGGAGTTACGTACGCTCGACAGAGAAAAGGGGTGGGAGTTTCTACTGTGCTAGGCAATCAACAGACTTTGGCCTTGCGAAGACGTCGTCGTACGTAGAATCATCCACACCAGCGCACGCCCAACACATGCGCGTTAATACAAACAAACTTATTGTTAGTATATATACACATATATATGTATATGTACAACTATGATGCAATGTAAATGATCACTATGTAGCAACAGCTTCTACACTATACAGAGTTCCCATACGAAATTTGAGATATAGGAAGCTCGTCAGGGGAACGAAGAGAGTTCTCAATTCTCGAGCGAGAAGGATAGAGATTCATATTGCTAGTTAGGCAGCCAATGAGACCCCCTTGCAAACTAGACAATACATGTATCAAGAACATTGCTGACCAGCGCTTTGTCCTCTTGTTAGAACCGAGACGAAACATGGAGAGGCAGAAGCAGAGAGAGCGAGAGAGAGACAGAGAGAGGTTAAAGGGAGAGAACTAACCAAAGAGAATGTGAAGAGTGGATTTCAGAGGGGCTGGCAAGAATAAGACGAGGAGTTTCCCGTTGATGCTACCAGCGCGGTCGGCGAGACGCCTTCGCAGGATCCTGATTGTATTCTACACCACTACCATTGCTATTTCTCTCTCTCTCTCTCTGTCTCTCTCTCTTTCTTGCTCTCGTCGCCATATCAGAGATGACGAAGACCCGCGCAGGATACCAAACGGAGACGGAGCGCGAGTAAGTGGATCGAGAGAGTGGAGTTTGCGGGGTTTGATGCGTGGGAGAAGGGTTGGCGGGAGTTGAGAGGGGAGGCGAGACAGAGTTCACGTCGGCAGAGCTACCGCCGCGACATAGTGCCCCCGATTGCGATATATATCCGCCCTCTCTCCATCCAACCCTATGCTTCTGCCACCCACACGTTTCGATCCTCTCCCCCCGCCCGCTCGCCCGCCGCTCTCCCTGCGGACCTAACCCCTTGCGTCGACTTCCTACCCACCACCCATTTCACTTCAACCATCCCTCTACGCGGCCTCTCTCTCCGCCGCTTTCCATCTACGAGGTCTCAACCCCTCTTCTCACCACCGCTCTCCGCCACCATTGCGCTTTTGCCACCGTTCCGCAATGCTCTCGGACTTGGTGTTGGTGTTGAGAGGGAGCGAAAGGGGGAGGTGGGTCGGACGCGAGAGTGGTTGGTGGGCGACTCTCGGCATCGCTTCTTCTACGAAGAAGCATGTATATGGCACTACTGCAAGAGGGGAGCTTCTTTGCGTCGCTTTTCTTCCCTCTTTTTTTTTCTTTCGGGGCTCGGAGGGTTGGCGTTCGTCGGCTACGCGAATTCGGAATCTCCCCGCCGACAATTCACGGCGCCTAGATCGACATCCGCGCTTGCGCCTGCTTACATTGATACGCGTGGCTATCGATATATCGAGTGCTCTGAAACTTCTACTTTACCCTTCGGCGAGTTTTTCAACTGCGTCTCTTTTAAAAATCAAAGTAAAGTCTTTTGTTTGATATGATGCATCATAATTATTCCATTATAATAAAAATATTTTTTTTATACAAAACGATAAATGTCATAATGAAAAGTATAAATGGATTTCAAATTAAGTGTTTTTATCTATCGCTTCTCAAAATAGGAAAAGATATCGTTTCTTGAATTCTTTCCTCGATGCCGCGCTTAATAGAATAAAAGAGCTTTTTTTGTCGAATAAAGAGATTTTTTCATCAGTGCATCCTGTTTATTGCCCGATAAGTTTGGATGGTTAATCTACGTGATTAATTCCATTCTCGATTCTTCAACGTGATCTCTTGATGCTTATTTGGTACATGTACCATAGCGTACAGCGAGATGATAAAAGGGTTGCGATGGGAATTTTTGTAATTAGAGATCGTCCATTCGATTTCTCGAAGCCCAGTAACGACGTCCACGGTAACGGATGATCTTCCGCGATGATCCTTCTTTCGGGCACGTGTCCGCCGTGTGTGCCGATAAAGCGGTAGCAATTGGCGGGTTTCACGAGGCATTCCCACCTGCCATCGCGCCCGCCGTCGCGCAGGCATACGCACGCTGCCGCTGCCGTCCACGTGCCCACGGGACTCTCCTCCCGGGAAGGTGCACCGCGAGCAGAAGTCGAGCACACCTTCGAAGTAAAAGCAGCCTGTCGGGAGCACCTGTACGCGCGGGCCGCGCGCGCAAGATGTCTCGTCGCCGATCATCATCGTCATGTGTAACGACGGTTGTTGAGAGGCGCATCGTGTCGCGTGTCTTCCCCTTCTCACGCGTTTCTCCGGCCGACTAATCGACTTCGCCACGAGCTTTATCTAACCGAGGATGGGGACAGAGAGAGACACCGTTGGCACCTCGCGATAGTAAAAAAAGTATTATTGTTCTACCTCGCGACCGTACGATTATCAATTGTAAATATCGTAAAGCGTGAAGAAATAAAACAGCCGAAGCATTCTTAATTACATTGAAAAAAATTCTGGTTAAAAACGGATAAATCAGAAAATTCTTGTAGAATTGATCAAATATTCTGGTTATTATAAGTTATAAAATATTGAGTTTTATTATAATAACCAAAATATTTGAGCAATCCTACAAGATTTTCTGATTTTCGTTTTTAATCAGAATTTTTCTTCAATGTACTAAAAAAATTTTTTGATCGATTGATAAATTTTTCGAAAATTTTTATTTCGTCCTAGGAATAATTCTAATTGAAAAAAAATTGTATAAGAATTTTTTTTAGAAATGACAGAAAGATATTCTTAACAGCGCACGATTTTGGATTGTTCGTGTCCATTTTTAGTTGCGTCCAGTACCTAAACATACATCAATAATAAATAATATGAATATGAAATCTTATACCGAAATGACCGAATGAAATCGTATCACAGTTATTGAGGGGAGATACGCCGTGCCTGCTTCGAAAGTCTGCCTTTTCCTTTGGCGGTAGAAACGAAGAGAATCGTAAAGCACGGATAGAAATCGTAAGACGGAGACGGAAGGAGTGAAGATGAGGGTGAGGCACTAGAGAGCAAGTGAGCGAGCGAGGGAGAGACATATTGCGGAATGAGTGACTAAGGAAGAAGGAAGGAGGCGGCAGGAAGAAGAGAGTATATATGTGTGTTTGCGTGTGAGAGCAAGAGAAAGACAGAGAAGGGAACGGAGAGGTGGGAGAGACAGAGACAGACTGAGAGGGAGAGGGAGAGAAGGTGAGGTCCGCCGCAAAATACAAGTTGGTAGGATATCGACCAGCCGGAAGTCTGAGTAGTTGTTGCCATGGAGACGCTCAAGTCAATTTGACCTGGGCCAACAGTCACCGGCATACTGATGCACGATATGCCATCCCATTATTCATATGGTTTTTACACGGTAAAACATATTTCGCGGCGCGATTCCCCGACGGCGTATACCGTTTCGCGGAAGCCCGGGGACTCCCCCCTGCCGCGGAGCGCGATTGTCTCGGGATCTCCACGAGAACGAAAAGAATTCCTCCATCTTGAATTCGTCTTTCGAAAAAAATATCGCCTTCGTCTCCTCGATTAAAATAATTCAGAGTACTTCGGAATGGAGCTTTAAAATATTCCTCGAAATTCGTCTGACGAATTTCGTCGGTGTTACCGCGAGCGAAATAATCGATATGCCGAGAATAGGATCTTGGGTTAGAACAACACTGCGAGATTATTTAAACCTCTCTTTATCACCTTGGAGGAAGGCATACCGCTCGCAAGATTCGATTATTAGTCGTGAGAAAGTCGTCGCTTCTCAGAAATTGTTCCAGAACTATTTCTCAGAACTTCAAACTTCAAACAAACAAACCTGAGCCTGTTTTGAGCGTATCGCATGGCACGCGGCGCAGACGACGTTGAAAGAAGCGAGGGAGGATGACCGATCGGGCAGACTCCCCGGATTCGGCGGAGGGTCGAAGCTACTGTCCGGAAATAGTCTTATACTCGATGGGTAAGTGTACTCCAAAAATAGCGAGATTCCGCAGTTCTAATTTCTCGTTTTTGTCCGTCTGGCGTCTTCGCGAGAACAAGGCTGGCACGTCCTCCGAAGGATTCGATGAAAAATTTCGCCGCGCGCCGCTCTAAGCGTGGGTAGACAAACCCAATCCCGATCTCGTGGCATTTTCCGATCGCGCAAACGCGATTAAACCGGCGTAAAGCAGAAGGGCGCAGGATCAAAATTCTGATCGGGAGATAATATGATTTCGCCGGCTAAAACTTTCCCAGAATTCGCGGGATAGCAGGCACCTGTCAGACACTAATTAAGGATTCACTACGGGTTTATTCAAAATGGCACGTGTGAAGCCAAACTTAATCGGCGATTCTAATGATTCGACGATGCGGCGATACGTGGGACGTGTCGATCGATTTCAATTTATCCTTCGTCCATCCACCCACATCCTGCGCCTTCCGCTTTAACGTAACATCGAAGTTGACAACCTTTGAATATTATTAATACAACGTGTTCATTATAAGATACCGATGTCGGGAGCGTTAGAGCGAAAGCAACGTGTCTCGATTTGCAATTGTATTTTTAGCGAGGGACGTAAATACGTGCGAGGAAAAGTTGCACAACCGCTCGATTCGTATTTTCTCAAATCACGCAGATGAAGAGAATATCGGTTTTGAAATTATCGTATTATTAGATCCTTGATATATTTGGAGCGTGCTTCTTATAGCTCTTTGTAGCTAAAGAGAAATATATTTTGAGAGGCAGGTCTAAGGCACCGGCACAAAGTGAGCAAGATAAGCATTCGTGGATAATTTTAGCACGAGAATATTAGAAATATGAAAAAAAATTATAGGAAAACATTCGAGTCGTCATCTTTTTACAGTGTTTCTCTTACGTTCGGATACTCTCCAAGTATAGCGCACGTTTGCAACTAATGCATGAATCAAAATCCGTGGAAAAAGTAAATAATTTATTTCAGTCCAAGATTCTCAATTCTCAATTTATAAATCAAGAATTAATTAAATGAATTGATTCAATAAATAAGAGAACTTGGCTTTTCAAATATGCGAATTTATCTCGCGAAATTATGCGCTCAAAATACCGTATCATATTTTAGTGTACGCTAATTATTAATTAATGTTTGCCCTTAATTAGCGCCAAGACTATTGTCCTGATTAAAATTGATAGGAAAAAAAAACTGAAATATACACAGCATTCAATTCGGCTGCGGTTAGTCCGTACGATAATTTCGCTTGGTTAAATTAACCCCGCGTTAATACGGCATAGGTCACCCCTCGAGCACTTCTCCTTCTCGCATGAGCTACTCGGTAATACGAATGTATAGCTGACACGCGTGACGCGGGCTGTGCGTATGTGCACGCGTGTGCGTGCGTGTGCGCGTGTGCGCGTGCGCGCGTCTATGTGATCGGCGACGTAGTTGAAGGGAATATGGTCTACCTACTGCGAATCTAGCCACCGATAATGTAGACTTGATCTGTATATATATGTACATATATGTGTCTATATATACATATGCATCGGCGGCCACGCGTACGCATTTACACAACGTTCTCGTCTTTGGTTATATTTATATGCGACTAGAATGCATGACACATAAGTCGAAAATAGCTCATAGAACGTTCCATTAAACGAGCTGCGTGATGAAGTGCTGTCAGATTCGCATAAAGCCTACCACTATTTCGATTCGCGCGAACATCGGAGTTGCTAAAGTTGAAAATGCCCGACTTCGAGGGAAGCACGCCCGTTATGCCAAATAGTTAAGCGATAAAATACGATCGGATGTCATAGATTTGACATAAAGTGTTCTCCCTTGAGAATTCAATTACACAATATGGAATTTCAAGTGAGGAGAATGCATTTGTATTTTTTTTTTCTAAATACACTTCAAAATAGTCATATTTAAATAAATAGCGGTGGCATGGAAAAAAGAGCGCAACCTTTTTAACCTGATGCGCAATATTTTATAATCGTCTGATATTTATGCCTTCGGGCTAATCGATATCGATATCGATTGAAGTCTACTTTTCACTTGTTCGTAAAATCGTAATTAAAATGGTAATTTTGGTTTGGAAATCGCCACTTGAATTACAGTTTGTCTTTTATATTCAGCGAAGGGAAACCAGCCCTCCATCCTTAACTTACTCATCGCTGCTCCGCATGTTCGAGAAAGTAATTTTCGTTTGAGCTATTCTATCGCCCCTCGAACGAATGATTACATCATCCAAGGGGGATGCGTCGTTCTCGCACCCATCCAGCGGCGGATTAACTTGATGCGCAACCCCGTCACTAAAATTCATAATCCGTACAGGCTGTACAAGGAACGTATTTCTCTGAGCGTGAGATGAAAAGTTTTCTACGTAAATTTATTATCTTCCTGTGCATACGTTTTACGTAAATCATAAAAGATAAAATGTAGAAAAAGAAGTAAACTGAAGCAACTTCCGATGAACCAAATTAACATGAATTTTTATTACATACATTTCTTCTGGTATTTTGTCTGCTTATATTAATTTCTAGAATATGCTATTTTGAATATGAATTGGCTTTACATATTATTTAAATAATATAAAAATGTAAATAATATTAATATAAAGTAGGAAAGTAAATAATTTGCTAAAAATTCTTTTATAAAAAATAAGTATAATTAATTTTATTAGATAAAAAATTGTATCACTTTATTTTCTATTAAATTTTAGAAAATTTAGAAAATGTAAGAATTAGAGAAATAATTATTAGTTAATAAGAAATTTAATATAAAATTTTTCCACTAGAATAGCTGAGATATGCTACACACATAATATAGAATATAAAATATACAATTATCAAAATATTGATTCGCAGATAGATATAAATTCTTTAATGTACCATAAATATAAAATTTTTGCAACTTTAGTGTTAAAAAAGAAAAATATCTTGAGAAAGGTGACATCGCACAGCACAAAGAGTAGATATAACATTCTGCTGCTCTTTACTCAAGAAACTATTAGGTTACCGAATAATTCATGCTGGGTCGCAACCCGCCAATCCGGTGGCGCGCAACGTACACGACGACGACGCCGAATCCAAAGTTCGTGGGGTCGTGCAGGATGCAACGAGAGTCGAGAGAGGCAGGACAGGAGAGAGAAGAGAGAGAGAGAGAGAGAGAGTGTGTGTGTGTGTGTGTGTGTGTGTGTGTGTGTGTGTGTGTGTGTGTGTGTGTGTGTGTGTGTGAGAGAGAGAGGGAGAGAGTGAGACTAGAGAATATAACAGAGAATGGAAGGGAGAGCAAAACTGAGAGCGGGTATACTCTGTTGCCAATCTCACCCTGACACCCTATATCCTGTGGGGGCATTGCCACCCCGTTCACCCCATAATCATCTCTCTCCTTCTACATACTCTTGATAGAGAGACACAGAGAGAGAGAGAGAGAGAGAGAGAGAGAGAGAGAGAGAGAACGAACGAAACGAAAGAACGAACTAGAAGTGAGGATAAAGGGTAGGCACCGAGGCAAAAGTGAGATAGGTAGACTCTGAAAAGAAAAGGAAAAAAACAAAATTAGGAGATGGACGAGCGGCATTGAGAAAGAACGCAACGGACAGCGGAGAACGAGCTCGGACGAATATACAGGAAGAAAAGAAAAATGAAAACAAGAGTGAGATAGGTATTTTAAACAAGCAGGATGAAAGAAGAAGCTGGTCGAAAAAAGGTGGCACGATGCAAAAATCGGAGCGATACCAGCAAAAGGGAGAGAGAAAAGGAGAGAGAAATAGGATCGAATCTGGAAGCAAAGGAGATAGAATTAATGTTGAGAGAGAGATGGAGAGAGAAAGATAGAAAAGAGCATTAAGGAAAGGAGAAAAGAGAGTAGAAGCAGAGAGAGAAGGACGAGAAAAGAGAAGGGGAGTGAGTGAGTGAGTGAGTGAGTGAGTGAGTGAGTGAGTGAGTGAGTGAGTGAGTGAGAGAGAGAGAGAGAGAGAGTGTGTGTGTGTGTGTGTGTGTGTGTGTGTGTGTGTGTGTGTGTGAGAGAGAGGGAGAGAGTGAGACTAGAGAATATAAC
>VBVQ01004853.1:0-13495 GCA_011636635.1 Tetramorium simillimum | reverse complement strand
GGGTTGGGGCGGGGCCAGGGCACAAACCATCAACCAAGTTAGACATCACGTCTGACGGCTGGATTAATTTCGCGGCTTAACCTCCTAACCCGATTTTTCTACCCGCGCTCCGCTCTCTTTCTCACTCTCTCTCTCTCTCACTCTTTCTCCACGTCCACAACCCACCCCCTGCTTTGACCCACCTAAACCCATCCCTCTCCCTCTTTCAAC
This sequence comes from Tetramorium simillimum, assembly GCA_011636635.1. Classification (NCBI taxonomy): domain Eukaryota; kingdom Metazoa; phylum Arthropoda; class Insecta; order Hymenoptera; family Formicidae; genus Tetramorium; species Tetramorium simillimum. The sequence goes on along the minus strand of VBVQ01004853.1, from coordinate 13,285 downwards.
CTTACGTCATCGGATCGGCTGCGAGGAGGCGAGAAAAATATTGGCATGGAAAAATGAGGTCGAGCAACGAGAATCGCGTGAGAACGGACACCTTGCATTCTTACATAAGCACCATAGCGCGTTTCCTTTTTTTTTTACATTCGCTAAGCCTACGAGTATTCGATTTAAACTTTAAGTCCGATGAGAAAGTCCGCGGATTCTTTCACGATCGTAATACGATTGGCGAGAACTCGCAAAGTTACGGGCGAGACACCGCGGCTTCTCTCTCTCTCGCTCTCTTCGAGGAAGTACTTAGTCAACGAGACGTACCGGTATCATCTCGGCAAAGACCGCGCGCGGCCGGTATTCGTTGTCCTACCCCTCTCTTTCCTCATTCCCGAAGTCATTAGGAATTCTGAAGGCGTACTCGAATAATTTTCCTGTCCCGACGCGGCACTTAATTGACGTCGCCCTACAGCGGTCCGGAGAATATTTCAATTGCTAACAAAGTGCACTAAACGCCGTTAATCAAGCAAGTTTTTAATCTTTAGACGAAGAGGTCTATTAACTATCCCCCGTGTAACTCTTACGGGTGAGCCCGGCACGTAACTGATAACCGTACGGAAAGTTTTATCGACGAGCGAGCCTGAAACTTTCGCGACGAAGCGTGGACGTCGCCGATAGACGCCCGCGATAGTTTCGCGAGTTTTCGCGCGAATGGAAATAACTTTGCCGTCCGTTCGCGTCGATGTGCAGACGGGAAAAATCATCGCCGCGAGCGTAATAAGTTACATCTCCCCTAAGAAATTTGTAACTATTATCTCCCGATACACGATGCAATTCGTCCGTCCAACATGTTGCACGAGTTAAAAGTTATTCCCCGTACGCGGATTCTTCAATATTTTTCTACACGCGACCGTGGCAGCCCTTTAACGTCAAGCTTTCTGTCGCCCAGTGGAAGTTTGCGTAGCGCCCGCGTTTCGAACGCGATGAAACTCTACAAAGCGGCGGGGGACTTCGCGTGAGGAGGGTGTCCCGTAGAAAGTTGCCAGGAAGGCAGCGCGAACTAAAGTGAATCGCTAAGAGGTCCTCTCCAGTGATTCCCTCGGATACAGCACTCTTCGGAAATAACGACCGGGAGCATTGTGGCATTTACCAGGCAAAGTGAACTTGAGACCGGGAGGCTTCCGATATCCCGCCGTATTAAACGATCCTTTCAAGCCATCAGACTAATTGAATATCCGTTATTATACCGATAATCGTGCCGCTTCATTTGCCGCCATCCGGTGCAGCTTGCATTGATTAAAAACAAGAGTTGACTAATAATGCGAGTGATGAGTCGAGTTCGTTATATCTGAAATCTATAAATTATATCTCGCGCGCTTAACGATAGAATCGCTCCTCGAAACGCCTCGCGATACGCCGTATCTGAAACAACGCCCCGTTAATTGCCGCTTCCCAAAGTGCTGTATCCAATTTTCCGTCTCGAGAATACGCAGCCGCGTGGAATCTCGCTATTCCAGCAGTACCGTGACTTCGTCTCCGTGCTCATTCTCTCTCTCTCTCTCGCTTATGAGCCAGAAGAATTACGCAAATCACGGCGTGGCTCGTCGAGAGAAGGACGCGTTCGTGTGCCAGTGCACCCGAACGAGGGACGTGCGTGGTGCACGGAACGTTCTCGACGGACCGGACGTGCTTCGCCCACCAGGTGTATTAAAATCGTGGCCGGGGGATCTCCGGATGATTTGCCACGGCATTGCAATCGCAACGATTAAAGCGCGACATTTAACGCGATTAACGCGAACACCGTGGTGTCCCTCCCCCAAGAGTGCACTTCAACATCGCAGCTCGATACGACGTACTGGAAATTCCGTTGAAACCCCCACCGTAACCCGAAGACATGGTTTATGCGAGTAATGTAATGGTGTAAACGTAATATCGCGATAATTTATTAGCAGTTACGAATACACGAAGGAATACACGGTTTACGGCGCCACCCTTCAGCTATTTCAGCGGAGGTGTTTTATTCGATATATCGTTGCGGATCGTCGACGTTACTACTTATGGTGAAATTGAAATGACAGTAAACGGCAAAATCGCCAGACGTTCTTCTGCGAGGAATTCCGTTTCACGGCGAAATTCAACAGTTTCAGCAGATCGCTGTTTGTCGATTTTGCAAAAATGGAAATGCGATTCGTCCTCACATTATTTCATACGGAGATTACCGTAAACTAATTGGCTGTGAATTGATTGTGAGTCACATCAGACTGACAAGATCGCTCAAATTCGCGAGAAATGCCGCGATGTGCCGCACGTTTCATGTACTCATTTGGTTCAAACGGAACAGCGCGATTTTCCTGGCCGCTTGTTAAAGGTTAAGAGATCGGCATTATGGTACGTTAACGCGACGTTAACGTAAAAATAGCGTGTGACGTATTGGCCATCGCGCGCACGACGACGAGAGGATTCGTCCACGTCGACATCTCCGTCGACGTTTCGCAAGAGGGACGAGTTCTCTCGCCATCGATCATTGCGGGCGTGCACAAAATTTTCGCGTGTCACTCTTAAAATACGGCGCGAGGGTAAAATCGAAACTAGCGGCGGCCGAGACTTCCTCGCGTAGCAAGGAGTAATAAATGTCTCATGAAACATTGATGCGAGCGTACGGCGCGAGATACGCGCGAGACGAGGAAAAGCGCCCCGCCTTCCAAGGAACCAAATGCATAATGAAGCTCGTACGGAGATACGGGGTGTCTTTGGAAAACGAGACGAGCGCCTGGGCGAAACAAATTTCGTGCGACAAAGCCTTTTGTGCGCGTGGCTCCCGTGCCTAGCTCTTTACACAAATTACATGAATCTTCGCGTATCAACCCTTTACCGCGTGTCGTAATTACATAAACCATAATTATATTAGTTTCAAACGAAGTTAAAAGGCTCTAGGGAGCTAAAGGGTTAATTACATTACGGGCACTCGTGTCATCGATCCATAGACATCGCGCAAGAAAAGTAAAATGCAAGCAGCGTCTTTGATTGATATCGGCTGGTCACCGGAAAAACCGAACGGACGAAACAAAAATGACTCTCAATCAACTGAAAACCGACATATAATTAAAACTAAAACATAAACGTATAGTCGGAAGATTGTAAAAAAAAAAAGCAAACGTTTTACAGTGAACAAAAATGCGTGTCTCAAAACACGCTTCTGGAAATAATTTTTACAATCTTCTGCTTGATGACTGTTTGTACGATCCGTGTCTCTCACTATCTCTTTTATGCTCGCTCGTAGCAAGAAGTAGATAGCCAAAGACAGGGATGAAACTATAACGAGATTACGAACGAATCGAAGCGCAAAAGCTTACCTGACTTCTGAGTTTCGTGATGTTCTGGCCACCTTTGCCAATTATCGAACCGGCAACCTGTAACACAAACATAATAAAGTTTCGCTTAAATAAATAACGAAATATCAGGCTAAATAAATATTGTCGACCTGTTAAAGATAGTTTCCAAGAGAAATCACGAACCAAAAGAACTGATGCTTACTGTCAGACAAGGATAGAAAGGTTGCAATTTTATGCGCACGAAGGAGAAAGTTTGAACAAATATCTCAATCAATAATTGCAGAATTGAAAAAGAAATACAAAAATATATCTTTAGAATCGGTAATCGTTATCGGGTTGAATATCCCATCAGATCTTGTGACAATGAACCAGCGTACAATTGAAACTGGATTAAAAAATTGAAGGCCAAGTTGTTCCTTCGTATTAATTATTATACTTTTAATTACTAAATCCAGATGACTGGCGAATTTAAAGTTTCGTGATCCGCGTGACTGTGCCATCTGTTTGGCGTGCCACTTAGGCCAACGTGGAAGCTGATAATTAGCACGCCAATTTCTAAACAATTACAAATATTTGCTATCTAAACTTCCGCCGAGATTACGGAACGGATTACGGTGCAGATATATCTTGGTGGTCTACGTCGGTCTTTGTAACGTTAATTAAACAGGTATCTCCGTGTCGGAGGCGTAACCGGCAACGGCAAATATTTAATGAGTGAAAAATCTGGAAGTGATATAATCCACCTGGGAGCATAAAGAGGATGAAATACGGAAATTCCATTCTTCCGAGCCCCGAGAGAACTCGTGCATCAACATTTCGCTTTCTCCGGAGCCGTCCGATGCCCGCGATAAAAGAAAACCTCCGCTCTCCCAGTTAGACTTTTAATTTTACCGCGGCCCCGGCTTCCGGCATGTGTCCGATGCCGCGGCGCGAGAGGGCACGAACGCCCCGGTTCTCGCGGAACGCAAGATAATTGCGGACTCGGTATGCGATCTGCGGATTTTTACGGATTAGTTACGCCGCGCACGTTTTATCACGGCCAGCCGCGCTACCTTTAACGACAGATCCGCCGCGTTCCGACGGTTAATTAAATAAGCTCTAGCACTGTGTCTGGAAATTAACGCTTTCTCCTCCGTGAGAAGGCGCGTCAAGGACGCGCCTCGATGCGCGCGGCATGTGTTATGACATAGAGACGTAGGAATGCAGTCATTTTCATTCGGACGACGATAATGGCATTCATCCTTCGCCCGAGAAAGTACAAATTAGCGGTCGGAAGGAACGATCGAGCTGGAGCCCCCACGAATCACTTTGTTCGCGTACGAACCCGACTAGAAATCATGTTGACCTGATATCTTAGAAGAACCTGACTATAGTCAGCTGCGAAATCGCGAGAGACGGCGGTCGCGGGAACAAATTATTTATAATTATTTAAAGGCGAGCAACAAAATCGGCGATTGTTGATTCTTAAAGCAACAAACTCTGGTGTATTCATTTTTTCGATTTGAGCACTCTATATATTTTTTCTATTATGGGGGGGCTACTTGGCAATAAGCTGCTCCCCCCCATTTCGATTTTTATTTCCTGCTAAACGGTTTGAGCAACAAAATCGGGATTAGGGTAATCTAATTAGCACTAAATACCACTAAATTTTTTGATATGTGCGGATTTTTTTTGCGATAGTGGGGGGCGCTAACTTGATAGAGGTATTCGGCAAGCTTCTCCAAAAACGTCACGAATTTCGCGACTTCTCGCGAAGGCCAGCGGTGCCTATCAGTAATGCTGTACACGGTGCGGTCGTCCCTGACACGAGGCGGTGTACCCAATGACAGCGCGCGATGATATCGTCGATTACGTGAGCGAGAGATTCGACCGCGATCAAGCGCGACGGAGCGGCTCGTTCGTGCTCGACCGGCTGGATCGCAATAAGGCGCCCTCGCGGCGCCGATTAAATCGCACGCATCGGGGCACACCACCTCGGCGCAGCGCACACATCGCTCTTGTCCTCCATTACGAAATTAACAGGCGCGATTGCCGATCCCAGGGCCGTTTGCGATGATATTGCGTACGGCGGAAGGTCGAGTCTCGCGAAAGTCGGGTAACGTTGCCGAGCGAGAGCGCGTCGAATTCGCAAATTTTCCCTCCGCCCTCGTTCAGAAGTGACCCGCGTTAATTAAGAGACACGGAGGCGAGGAGCTTCCGCGCCGCGGCGTCGGATATCATTTCACGCGACATTGGGTTTTTTCGGGCGTTCGCGTGCCGGCGAACGATGACGGCGCGCTTATCTGCGCGCTTCCTCATGACGATCAGTCATTCGAGTCAATTAAGCTTATTAGCGTACGCGACGCGGAAACGATTTGCAGAATTATGCTAAGGACAACAGCGAGTCGGAATTACTCCGATAATTGGATGGCTCCGTGTGTCGCGAGGCGAAATTCGCGAAATTGGACCGTTGCTGCGAGTCAGGATTAAAAAAAAAAAAAAATACCGTTGCGTTACATCGAACAAAATCACGAAGAAAAGTAAAATAGAAAAAAAAAATTGTTTCCCCACCGGTCGCCTCGTAGAATGTTACGCGATAGAATCTTCGGCATCCTTCTTCAAAAATACGCCGAACAAAGGAAGCGTAAGAAAACGAGTGCTTTACTGCTCCCTTCGATATTCTCAATGCTACAATCAATCACTACCGAGCGAAAGGAGGTACCAAGATAGACCTCGATTCACGATATTACTTCTCTCCCGATGCCCTCGAAAGCGGGCGTCGGCGGCGGCAGCGGCTGCAATCGCGATATTCGCCCGCTGCGCGTCTTATTGTACCGCGGAGGAAATGGTGGCGCAAGAAAATATCCGCCCAGTCGAGAAACATCCGGTCTGACGATATATCGGCGATAGGGACGGGGAGAACTTACGGCCACCGAAGGCAGCCTCGGGAGAGAGAGAGAGAGAGTCGAGCGGCGCGCACGCGGTCTGCCCCGGGCTCTCTACGGAGACGACGGACATTTTCGCGCCGGTGCGCCGAAAGTACCCGGGGTCTGGTCTCCGACGTTTACAGACTCGCGAGGGATTTCCCGCGGGGGAAAAGAAAGCGGGCGAGAGAAACCGATAACGGTCCGCCGAGCGTGGCGACAATGACCGGAAGGGGGGCCCCGGCTGTCCCGCGATGAAAACGGACGTGTCGGAGGTGGGTACCGTGTTGCCGCGTATGGCAGCCGTTTTACCGCACGCCCCATTCGCGCACAAATACAACGGCCAGACCGGGCACGCGTGACTGGAAAATACAGTGACCCAGTGGCGAGGCCACGTGGGAAGCGCGTCCGACCTGTCCACATTGTGCGTTGGAACGCACGCTACGCCCGCCCGTCGAGGAGACGGACGGGGCGTTGCCAGCCATCGACATTTCCGATCGTCGACGGTTGCGATCGACCTGGCGAACGGTACAGGCGCTTCCGTGTCACACGAGAGACGTGAACGTTAGTCGGAAACCAGGTCGCGGCAACGTCGTCCGCAAAAAAAAAAAAACAAAAAAAAAACAGGCGGAAGAACGTGGCTACGACATAGTTGCGTGGCTTTGAATTTAAAGCCCACTTAAGACGGTCTACATAAATTCGCGTTAGAATTCAGGACAGAATCTGTTTGTAATTTTGTGCGCTGCGTTGTATGAAAAAACATTTGAAAAATCAAAACACACGCGTACGTAAAATATATTATTTTAAAGTATAAATAGACACGTCAAGATAAAATTATGTATATAAATAAAATTACAAACAAATTTTATCCTAAAGTCTGACGCGAACTAAACTGGGTTTTGAACGATAGTTTCGCGACGTATCGATCGACGACGCTCACCTTACTCGGGATGAGAAGACGGAGTTCATCGTCACCCTGTCGATAGCGCTTGTGGGGACTCGTTGGGCCCCCGGAACCTGTCATAGCGCCAGCCTCAGCTTCTCTCTTCATTATTCCTGAAACAGACAGATGGAAGATCCTTTTTAGAAAATACTCGTTTTATTTGCGTCGCAGAGCTCGCCTCGCGAGCACGTGAATAATGAAATAGGTTTATGCGATCGTAATCGAGTCCGCGACTTTTATTACAATTTCGTACGTCATCTCCGGCGTAGACCAACACACCGCACAGCGCGCGCTCGCCGAAATTATGGCGCATAAATTTGCCGATGGATTAATATACGCCACCCGGTTTGATCGCGCAGTTTGTCGCGACTTCCTCGATGAAAACGCCGGATAAATGCAATAAAAGACGGCGAATATACACACGTCGCCTGGGCTTTCCCACGCTGTTGGCGTCATTAAGGCAAACGAGGCGATTTAACGGGCGATGAATTACGATGCCGCCCGCACACACAGTCCGTCCAGTTTCATAAAGCATGCGCTAACGTATACAGATTTATGTGTCTGCTGTGGTGTCTAGTATGTAACCTGTATTGAAACAATCGATGCCCCGAGGAGCGGCAGTTTTTTTTTTTTCATTAACATAAACGCATTAACAATCAGAAATGGTGTAAAGTAGGAGGAATCAATATAGTTTCAAGTGTACGCGCTCTAACGCACGACCCGTCCTAGTGAAAGGAAAATGCACAGCTGTTTTAACGAAGCCAGCGGCAGGTGCCACGCAGGTTAATCGCCGATAAACGACGTCGGAAATATCTCTGGAATTATAAACTCGGCGGGATTAGAATTTAATTATTTCCACCTTCCAGCGGCAACGGAGACTGCTCGAAAGTAAAGGCGACGATTAATTCTCCGTCAGCCACGATAACTCTTTCCTACGTGCGTCGTCGGTATCTCGCGAGGGGATGCGCACTACCGAAGATTTATCGCACAATTAAAGATTTAGCTCTTCCGAATGGCCGCGGGCCGTGAATGCCAGGGGCCCGGTGTAAAATCCCTCTCCTCCGATTTCTTCTCCGAGATACGATTAATTTGCTAATACATCGATTTTTCGTTTATTAGGTAATACGATTAAACTCGTCTAACGTCTGACATCTATCTGGCGAACGGATGTCAGAATCAACTAAGAGACTACGGAATCCCTTAAAAGCCGCTTATGTTTTCTACGTCTTGCAACATAAATTCGTTCTTGCAACGAAATTTGTTTTCGTCATCTAACAAGTTGAAATAACAAGCGGGCAAACGTAATATCGCGCCCCCCCCCCCATTTCCCGCGATATCGCAATTATACATTGTTCGCATACCTACAGCAAATGAAAATCAAATTTGGCCAAAATCAATAGAGATTATGTATTTAAATTGACATGATAATCGCTGTTTATCTGCTCACCAGTCCAGAATGTTTAATGTAACACGATTGAACTGCGAATAATTAATTACATAATCAGTCTGTTTGATCGAAGAACAGTGAGGCTAACCACACAATGGCGTTCGCCGTTCTCCGATAATAACACACGCGACGTATCCCCCGTGACACCGCGACTATAAGCTTTGTTAATTAAACTTACAACGCGCGCGGCCCGTGTCTCCGATACGTCCGATAGACGAGTCATTCGCGCGCCGAGATTCCATCGCGTGGGACCGCGAGAGAGATCGCCGTGCCCGTGCCTCGAGGAGAGAAAACGAAATGAAAATGTAACGCGCCGCGAGGAGGCTGCCGACTACCCATTTGTCGGCCGTGCCGCGCGTTTAGCATAGAAATCGCGGCTACATGCGCGGCATACGGAAACGTACCTGGCAATGGGAACATCGTAATACAAGATTATGGGTAGTTACCGAGGGGGAATGCAGAAACTTGCGCGTGGCATATTTCTAACGAGGCGGCGCGCTACGTGCGAGCGGCGGTGTCTCGATATCACCGCATCGGATCGCGTTGCGTCCCTTTCAGCAAACGTATCCCCGAGATGCAAATGGAGACGACGGTCGACTCGGTGACTTTCATTCGACTTCTTCGGGGCAGGCGATTTTACGAGGCTAATTTTACGCCGCCGGTTCCCCAAATGTAACGTCGTTTAATTTCGCTCGTCTCCGAGATCCGAAAGCGCAGATACGCGCTCCGCCGTGTACGGAGTCCGACTGTTTAACAGCAATCCCGAACAAATTCCCGAATTAACTTTTTCCTTTCGATTCTGCACGCTTCCGTGGAGCGTGGCGCGTAACGTTAACCGCAGTTTTAAACCCGTGACGCGGCAGTAAAGCGCACTCTTTGTACCCGGCGAGGTATGCAAACCAAATATGCAAACGAAACGCGCGCGGACTGAACTGGGTCGTACCCGTCGTAGTCGAGACCGAGGCTGATTATGAACGCACGCGACCGCAATGACGAAAGAGCCAAGCTGACTTGGCTTTAATCGTCCTCAGGACGATCGCGATAACGCGACAAAGCCGCGGGCGCGCGCCTTGGTCAAACGGTTCTGGACGGATAATAACCCCGGTCGCGGGGTAATGCTGTACGCAATGATTTTGTTTCATTTAACAATTTCGAAACGATTCGCCGGATATAATATCTAGATATGAAGATAACGCGTGGAAACTTTCTCCCCCGGCAGCGCAATTTCCGCGCTTGTTTACAAGAGCAACGAACGGAATTATTTTTATAACCGCGCCAAAGCGAACATCCTCGGACGCGTCCGATCGGACGACTCGATTCGCGCGCAGGACAACGCGGGAAAACGCTACGAGGGATTGAATGGCAATTATTTTCTTGTCGCGGGAGGGTCGCCTGCGACGTGCCTCCGCGACAGGAAGATCGAGGATACGGCCCGGGGTTAATAACAATGTTGGCGGGACGCAAATGGAAATTAAAGCGACGCGCGGCGGCATCTAGATGCCCCGTGTGTTGCATACGCACGCGATGAAAAAGCGGGACGGCGGAATCGATACACCGGTACACCCAGTAGACACTGACACGCGACGTTAATAATTTGCCGCTACGATTCCGTGGCAAAAGGGCGCTTTTCCGATTCGCGGCCGACTTATTCCCTTGTTCTTTCCCGTTACAACGGCGGCGCCGGGAATAACTTGAACGGAACGCACAAAAATATTCCCGACGAGCGACGCGTGTTAAAAAGTTTATCTTGGAACTGTCGTCTGGTCATCGCGCACAAGTGAGATTACTTTCCAAAGTGTGAAACATCTCGCGTTGAGATCGCGTATGTAAAGTTTTCAATATTTCTAGAAATTAATTAACAAACGTAATATCGTTCGTACGGTATAATTAACCCTTTGAGGCACAGTGGTATTCTTTTTTCTCTCTCTCTCTCTCTCTCTTTGGAATCAAATTTTCACACTTTGGTCTTAGTTTTAGTTTCTTAGGTATTATAGACTTAAAAAATGCAGAAATAATAATGAGAAACGTTATTATGATATTCAAGGGTCGTTATAGATAAATTTTTAAATTCTTTCCGATACAAAAATTCGTGCCTCAAAGGGTTAAGACTATTAAATAAAATATTTAATAAAATGCCGATGTACTACCATACAAGCTATTTGCGAAATTATACTTTTCAGCTCGAGTTTACGGTGCGGCCATCGATCCACGACGGGTGCGTGACCACGCTTCTCGTGACGCGGGCCGAAAAGGCCTCCACGCCGCGCCTCCCCGAAGTCGAAGGGGGTCTCACCCGAGCGAGCCTCATCGTGGTCGCGCGGGAGAAATCGAATGACAAAATGACAGAGGGTTGCACGTGGCCGGTCGATCGTGTGCACGCGCGCGCGCGCGCGCGCGTTGCGTCCCGCTTGTGTACGCCGAAAGAAAAGAGAGAAGGAAAAAGGGAGAGTATAACGGAGAGACGCGGATGGCGAGGTACGAAGTGAGAAGGGACGAGGGGGGGGAAGGGGGGCGCCGCGAAGTCTACGGTGGCAGTGGCGTGAGGCGCCTGGAAGTCCATTCTCGGCAGGAGTGCGGCGACTAACTAGTCCACAGCCCAGTCCGCACGCTAGTCCCATAAGTGATATATTGGCACGTGAGACAAGAAGAAACGGCCGAGAACCGCGGCGATCGGCGGGAAGAGGGCAATTATAACCCTCCGATAGCGCGCGATGCTCCAGTTCGATAATGCGCGTCATTACGCGAGGTTGAATCCTTTTCAGATGCGCTCCTCGTTTCTCGGCGAGGCCGAGATAATTGGGCCGGCGCGCAGCCTGTGCCGCGATTTACAGCGGGTTTACAAGTCCCGTGCCTCCTCTCGGGCGCCCTTCGACACGTACCGCCTTTTCACATCTTCATGCTCGACACGGTTGTTACGTACACGTGCGGCAAGCAATTTATTGTTTAAATTAAATTATCGTCTCGCGGCGGTATTATGGGAGCCGAACTTTCGATATTATGATGGAAGCTTTTTCAAGCGTTAAATGCACATCGTCTGTTAGTCGAGTGCTCTCGAAACTTCAATTTGGAGTTACTATCCAAGCTATCGACGAAGTCTGGCACGGACGCGCGGCGCCTATACTATATGCTCTTCAACTGCGTATCACGAACCACGGTCAATTAAAACAAGTAGATACCATAGTATATAACCTGATTAACCAAAGTACCGTTAAAGTTTCGCGGAGCATACCAGGCGAAATGTAATCAGTTTGACGTTACAATATGCCCCGCGCTTGTACTTCTGCTCGCTGTTCACGTTCAAATTTCTGCGAGTGATTCGTCCTTCCGTCAGAGAAGTATCAGGAGACAGGAAAGAGCACGAGGGGAAGGGACGTTTGACGAACCGAGGAAGTGTATCGACAGCAATATCGCCGACGAGTTAAGCGACCGGCCAAACTATTTCAATTTTCCCGAAAGTTCGATGAAAGAGGAGCGCAAGTGGCAAGTCGCGCGACACGGCGCTCGTATCCGTGACGGGGGGGGGGGGAAGAACCGCTTCTCCGGGAGAGCGGATAATGGTGTTCCATGGTTATATACTGTCCAAGTAATTATTTCGTCGCCGCGCAGACGGCGAATAATTGCGGCGACGACGCGACGCTGGCAATCCCGGCGTCGTGGAAATTGCGCGACGCGCGGGTCGCCGCGGGAGTATCGGATATCGATACCCTTCGTTCATTCAATATTTGCGAAATACGCGCCCGCGATACCTGTTTCCCGAAAGTCGCGGTGAAGGATTTCGGCGCGTAAAGCGAGCTTTTGGAAGAAAACAAAGGAGGTAAGTACTCGCGCGCGTTTCTTGCCCGGCTAAGACTCCGAGGATCGAGATGCGACAAAGAGAGCGCGGCGGAAGACTGAGGGAAGTCCGTGCGCGACGGTTTACAAACGACGGGTCGTCGGCTACGAGGAAAAGCGCCATAAAAGAGAAAAAAAGGACGAGGGGGATATCCTGGAGCGGAAAGGAACCTCCCCGATGCCTCGGTGCACGCTCCGAGTCGTCGCACAAAGCCGCGAGGGGAACGGGGGGTGGTCCATAGACCGGACAGCGGAGCCTCATAAATCCAAGTCGCCGTTGCAACGAAAGAAGCTTGTTTACAGTTCTTGCTTCGAACCTCTCATCTGGCCTTCTCCTTTCACTCCGCGCGCTCGCGCGTTTCCCGCCATCACAGCCCTCTTCCTGTTTCCTACCTCTCGGCCACCCAACGTCGATTCCCACCGGGATATCTCGTAATTTCGTAAACTGTCCCGGTCGCATTATACCCGCGCGATCGATTCATCCCTGATCTACAAGTCAAGGGCCGGTAATGTCCCAAATGCGATATATTCGTGATAACGCTACGCAGAGTGCTCCTTGTCGTAGGCGAGGGTGAACATGCAAAATCTTGAAAAGTTATAATTCCGAAAATTGAAACCTATACGGAGAGAATTTTTTGTTATATTTTATCGTAAAATTCACTACAAATTTTTAACATGTTTGGTGATAAAAGTGGGATAACTAGACAATCTACTAAATATGACCGAAAGTGATAAGAATTTGAAATATATAACAGAAATTTTATAAACCATATAATAAAAATTACCAAGCAGATTATAATATTAAACAAATAGATTTTATATTTTATTATGAATATTATATATG
>VBVQ01004852.1:0-13495 GCA_011636635.1 Tetramorium simillimum | reverse complement strand
ATTTCAGAATATACGTTCACGTGTAGTCATCGCCGCCATAATGTTTTCCTTCCGTTTAGGGCGTCTAGACTAAAGTCTCTATATACGTAACATTCACGCCATGTTGTTGCACTCCTAAAGTCTGTCCAGACTCTTATAAAGGGACTCTAGCAGAGCCGAGCGCGGAACGCTGGCACACGGACACGGCGCGCACTTGTGTGGTGTTTCCCCCCATCCCAAGAGTACCGTGGTGCTAGAGAGCCAAAACTTGCACCACTCGGACCACTGCGTGACACCTCTTACTTCTCACACTTCTCAGGCATTCTCAGACTTCTCTCTGGAGCAGTCCATGCTTTACAGAGAGGAATTCGTTGTGTATGTACTATATATTATCGCATGTATTTATTTCTCGAGATCAATCGGTTCTTGTCTTTTCGCTTTCGAAGGCCATCGGTCTTGTCATCGTTATGTCGTGGCGGAGCATGAACTCGAAGAATGGTTTCTGCACGAACAAATGTCGTGCATGCATGAAGGAAGGCGGCAAGATGTTGCCCATGTATGATGATAATATCATCAGCAAAATCAATCTGCCATACAAACTCGCACAGCTCACGTCCATCCAGGTAAACATGTTTTGAAATATCGCGTTCTGCCGTGCGATAATTTGCACAAGAAATTGTAAAAATGCGAAACTTTCGCATCTAACCTCGACAGACACTTTCGGTGAATCTGCAAGCCAAGGGTGCGTTCGAGAAGATGCTATTAGCGTCAGTCTATCTTTGTTCTATTTTTAGTGAGCAATGAAGATAGTCTGATGTTGATAGCGCTAATAGCATCTTCCCGAACGCACTACAACCTTGGGTAATCCTGTGCACAGACAATTAACTTTTAGGTTAATGAAGAACTTAATTTCATTGTTTATACTTTATCACGGTTCGATGTCGAATGAGTATTTTTGCATAGTGTATATTAATCGAGATCCGATGAAATTTCCGTACATCTGAGAAAAGCGATTATGTCGCTGTAAGTAGTTTGCGGTATGCTAATGAGGTGCTTTTCCCAATAGATTGATAGATTTGATGGCCTTCCCACTATGCTGTGCTCGAAGTGCGCCTACCGCACTAATGTTTTATACGACTTCAGACTGGAAGTGCAGGAGTCGGATAAGAAATTCAGGATGATACGTGAAACTCAATTGTGCACTGTCAAGGTAACGAAGAATAAAACTTAAGGCCATCACACATAAAATTCCGTAAGGACGTAAAACATAACAGTAAGGAAATTGACCAATCCCAATCCAATATTTGGCAGTGGAGGAGTTACGAAGAGTCAAATATTGGATAGGGATTGGTCAATTTTCTTACTGTTATGTTTTATGGCCTTATGGAATTTTATGTGTCATGGCACTTACATTATTTGTTCGTGTTGCTTGAAATTCCCAGATTCCTATACTGAAAATAAGACAACATATATTGAGTGTAAGGACTCAAACACAATGCCAGGCAACAGGCAATAGAAACAGGAATAAGGAATCCATTTGGTCGAAATAGAATTTTCAACCAATTTCCTTATTCCTGTTTCTATTGCCTGGCATTGTGTCTGAGCCCTTAGAGAAAGAGAAAGCGAAGATTCTAAATGCAAAATGTACAAACATGGACAGATCTATTAATTTATAATTTATATCTGTTGAATAACTTGTACAAGTAACTTTTTTTTTTAATAATCTATGGATATTGAATAGTTTCGTGTTATCAGTGACAAAATCGAATACATATCTAAACAACATAACTACTTAAGAAACAAAATCATTTTTAAAAAATATCTTAAGTCCTTTTATAACATGTTTTTTTTTAGAAAGAAGAGTTCAGTGAAGATAAAGATAACAGTGCCCGAGCAGATGAATCCTTGGATATGCCGAGCAATGTAAACTCTGTACACAATGCTGGTAATTTTGAGGATTTAAGTGATAAACCGACAGATGAGATCAAGGATAATCAGCAATATGAAACTAATGTATCTCGATTGGTTGAAAGTGGCGGGGATAATAAAGAAACTTCACATTTGAACGATCTCTTTTACAATATTATACAAGAAACTGATGAGGGCCAAATGGATGTTCAGTTAGTGAAAACCGAAATACCTGAGGAAATTTCGAAGATGTTAGCAATGCAGAATGTTGCGATAATGTATATATCAAAATCTGCAATTAATTCGATGGAGAACACGTTAACACTTGATACGGAACAAGAGGAAATCGATAATTGTAACGATGCTTATATCCCCGAAGTGGAAAACTTGAATGGACAGGAAAATGAAGAACCCTTGAGTAACACAGAGATTTCCGATCCCATGGAATCTAACGTAACCAAAAAGAATAAATCCGCTTATTGGGAGCATCAGGATATAACAGCAGTGATGAGTATTGATAAACAGGAACAATATGACGACACGGTGCAGGACGAAGATAAAGAGACAAAGCTCAATGAAACCATTTCTAATGTTGAACAATCCGTAAAAACAGACAACACCGATGGTTCTGATTCTGACTACTTTGATGACGGTAGAGACAATATATTAGGCAGCGTGAGTGACGCGATTATACGGATAAAGGAAGTGCAGCAGGAAAATGGTATCGAATATCAATGCACATTGTGTCTGCAAAACTACAATCAACTAACGAATATATTACTGCATACTGTCGATAATCATGTCCCTCTCAGCGGCCCGTTCTTTTGCATGGTGTGTGAAAAAGACTGCAAAAGCCATCGAGAGCTGCGGGCACACGTGAAAACGCACACCGGCGAGTTTCCGTACTCTTGCTTTCTTTGTGAAAAAGCGTACACAAGAAAGAGGTATCTGAAGAGACATATGGCGTGCCATCCCAACTTTTCACGGCACCGCTGCCTGAAGTGCGGTTGCCGCTTCAAATCAAAGTCAGACTTGGAGGCACACGCGGTGACACACGAACATGTCGCGCCCTACGCTTGCAATCAGTGTACGCGTGTATTCAATCACAAAGGCAACTACAAACGGCACTTAATCAGCCATTTGGATCCCCAAGGCCTTCACTTACCCAAATATCCTTGCGATTACTGTGGTAAACGCTTTCCCAACAATCGTACACTGCAAACACATATACGCGTGCATACCGGTGAGAAACCGTTTCAATGCGATGTTTGTCACAAATCATTCTCACAACGGGGCAACTTGTTGAACCATTCAAAGATACATTCGAACCCTCGTAGTTACACATGCGAAATCTGCGGCAAAAGGTTTGTAACATATATTTGCAATTTGGTGTAAATAGGTAAATTTAAAAATAAAATATAAGACTGCAAAAAGTACGTCAACTTAAAAATATAAATATATGTCGTAATAAAAAAATAATTTATTATATATTATTATATATTATAATATATACATATGATATATATATATATATATTTATTTATATATATATATAATAATAAGTATTATTGTATTATATTATTAATAAAACTAATATCAAATTACAAAAGTAGGCTCTTATATACTAAATATACTAAAATAAATTAAATAGACAATCGCTTTTTTTTAGCCAAAGCTGATTGGTGGTTGCTCTCAATTTAATCACAAAAAAATTATATTATTTATTAACATGTGTATGTTATGTCTTAAGTAATATTTCAATAAATTTCTTTTTAAAAATTTAAATTTTTTTATAACAATATCTGTATATTTTATTGAATATAATTGTATTAACATTTTTATACGATTGTGTTACAGTTTCAATCAGCGTGCTACATTACGAGATCATACACTATTGCATACAGGTGAGAAGCCACATGTTTGTAATGTATGCGGAAAAGCGTTTACGGTGAGCGCGGCATTGAGGAGGCACATGTTCAATCACGGTGAAGGCAAGCCGTTCAAATGTGAGAATTGTGGCATGGGATTTGTCGGCAAATACGATTTACGACGACACATGCGAGTACACGAGAATCGACCCACGGAAAGGCGAAGAAAAAATGCAAAAACAGTCAATTTTCTTCAGCCAAAATCGGAGGAAGATCATGTTACGTTGGAAGAACCGGATGCCGAGACTGTGATCATAGAAGTAGAAGGAGAAGGAGAAGAAGAAGAAGGGCAAAACATTACGCAAGCAATTCCCCAAGTCGAATCAGAAAAGGAAAATGAAGATGCCCTATTTAATCTTCAATCTTATCCAGTTTTATACACTACAGTTGAGAGTGGATCGTAGATTATATTATAATGATTATTGACATGTTATGTCATATTATGTCATATTATGACAGTAGTCATTATATGACATTATATGACTACTGTCATAATATATATTAGCAAACACATTTTTATGTTATTTCTATATTTACGCATAGTCATATAGTCGGTCGCAGTCATTTCCATTCCTTTTCAACTCGTTCCGATGATCAAGATTGTATCTGTAAAATAAACTACGATTTCTAAATATTCCAAAGTTTCAAGTATTTAATGTATAAATAAATAATTGTATATATTAGTAAGTTTGCCAATGATTAATATTGTAACATAAAGAATAACATTCTTTGTTTTAAATATGAGTGATATCAAATTTTCATAAGAAAGCAATGTTCTTAGTGAATTAGTTTTCACGTCACAATTTCAAACAACTACGAAAAATTACGGCAAATACGAGAGAAAATATATTAAGTAGATGTCTTGGAAGTTTTTCATAAAATTGAATGTCAGTATACATTAAGCCTTAATATAGATGTTGTCAATTGTTTCGAGTGTAAATATAATAAATATCTAAACAATTTAAAATGCAATTAAATCCATTTATCATTTTACAGATGCATAATAAATGAGCATATATATTTTTGACGCTACAATATATTGTTGCATTTTTGTTCTATAATTATGTACATAATCGGATATAAATAAAAATAATTAAAGTCGTTTATGTATGTATAATGTTCATAAAACACCTAAAAGTACAGACTAATCAAAATTTTGGCAAATTCACGCAAATTTTCATAAAACTCGATTTTAATAACTCATAAAGAAGATTGATTATTTTTTATTCTACTGATAAATTATTAAAACTGAAATTACTAATGACATGTATGTTTTGTGTTACTAAGAATTAAAGCAGAAATAAGGAATCCAATTGGTCGAAAATTCTGTTTCGGCCAATTGGATTCCTTATTCCTGTTCCTATTGCCTGTTGCCTGGTATTCTGCAAGGGCCTTTATTAGCTGAATGAAAATATGATAATTTAATTAATATCTCAAAGGCTAGTTTTTCAAAAGAAATTGTCCTATATTCTAAAAAAATATCAATTTTTGAAATTTATTGAATTTATTTTTTATAATTATCATGAAATAAAATAACAGAGGAGGGAGTGTTAGGGCGAGAAAGATCACGCAAACCAGAAGATGCGAGGTAGTGAACCTGAGTGGCTACAATTTTTCCATTTACTTAAATATTTTTAGACTGTTGCGGATACCAACTTGGCGGTTAGCTACTGCTCCTTCTGTCCGTTGTCAGGACCCCTCGTCCTGTTATTTTTTTTCTCTCCTGTTATTTTCTCTCTTTATGATAATTATTCACATAAATTCTAAAAGTATTATAATCTCTAATGATATAATAAATCGAATTCTTCAAGTTTCACAGATTATCAACTGTAGATATAAAATATTATTTCTTCTAGACCATAGAAAGCGCCACGTACACTATTCACAATTCATTGCAGGAAAATCGATCAGTATATTTTTTTAAAGCAGTGATAATTAAGAAATCTATTTAAATGGCCAAGAAAGTTTAAAATTTTTAAATGGTCATAAATAAAACGTTCCGTGATTATTTGAATAGGAACATTGTGAAAAATTGATAAATAATATATTTCTAACTTATAGTTCATTTGATGCAAGTGCTTGTTTAATTCGTATTTTTAACAATAATTTGTCTGGACAATTTTTCGATCTTTATAACGTAACGTTTAAAACTAATTAGATAATTAATTTTTCGTACTTTCTACCTTTTTTTATCGCTCACTAGATGTCGCATTCAGTCCATCAAGTTATTAAAATTCAAAGGTTTTTTATTTTTTTAATTATACGAGCCTGGAAATGATTACTAACAATGTTTTTTTACATTAATTAACAGATATTAATGGCTCAAGTATTATTGTAGTTAGTTTACTGTTTAATTATCCATAGTTGTTTGATAAATGAAATTCATAGTTTGGAAATATGAATCCTGAAGCCGTATGTCCATTCAGTAATATTAGATAGTAATTAAATTAATTAATTATATGCGTGAAACTTGGAAAGGTTTCATCACCGTACATATTTAATATTTTTTTAAGAACTGGATTGTAGGTTAATTGTAAATCAATTATTTTTGGTAATACTTTGAATACCAAACAAATATATCTCAGCTTTTATTTAGAAAATTGCCACCTTCCTCCAAATATACAAATATAAATATACATAAATATAAAAATACATATATAAAACTAATCGTTTGTGATTCTCAAACTAATAACTAATCTTAAATTGAGATTTATGTATCTTTCTGCAAAATTTCTATAATAAAACATACGTAAAGAAAATAACTTTTTGGAAATTAATGTCATTTTCTTTGTCTTTCGAATTATCAATACAATTTTTTTTCTCTTCCCCCTTTTACTTTTCATCAATATACTTTATTTGTCTTACGTAGGATATGATTTAAATCAAAATCATATGCCCTAATAAAATCTTGGAATGAAATAAATTTTTTATAAATTAGTAAAAGACTTTATATTAAAGATTTGTGATAGTTTAATCTAACACAAAAAATACAATATTATTTCTAGCGCAGATAAAAAAGTATACTATAATGTATGATTATTACTATTTAATTGCGAAATATTAAATAATTATTAATGCGGAATAGCCAGTAAAACGTAATAATAATTAAAACATTTGATTTACTACATCTAACAAAATTATTTTTACGCATATACCTATTAAAAAATAAATCAAAAAATTTCAAATTATCATAAAAGTATGCATAAAACATAATCTAAGAGGCTACGTCCACGCAATGTCTATATTTGTTAACAGCTTTTCAAATAAAATCGCACGCAACATTTCTACTTTTCTTATAGCGTTCACTGTTCAACATATGGAAGTCGGAGTCACGTTTGGTGATGATTCGACGAAGCGGAGTACGGCTAAACGTTTCATAGGATTCCCGTCAGCGCGTGTTTAAATTTTCGGAAGGAGGGCGAACGAAAGAGGGAACGAGGGATTCGAGAGCGACGTATCATCGGGGAAACGCATCGACGGAGACGTTCGTGACAAACGTCGGACGTAAACACCAAACGATGCTGCCGGCTGCGCGTCCGGTGCGCAATTGAGAGCCGCGACGAGCGTCGCGCGTGGCTGCGCGGCGCGTGACTGCGCAGGTCGCGCGTGCGCGCCGCCGGGCAGCCAGCGTTCGCTACGGTGGCGCCAGTCATGGCGGCGGAAAACACACGCGCACGCTGCCGCCGCCGCCGCCGCCGCCGGTCGGTGCCTCCACGCCTCTACCTCGCCTCCGCCACCGCCACCGATCCCACGACTCGTGGGTAAGTACCCTCACACTCCACGCTCCAATCAGTCTGCACTCGCATGTCCACGAGGTTGCTCGCACGGGGCCTGGCGGCATCCTCTCTCTTTCTCTCTCCCTCTCTCTCGCTTCGCCCGTTCGGTACCCCTGTTCTGTCATTCTCCATCTCGCTCTCCCCCCTCCCTCTCACACTCATTCGTCGTCTATCTCTCTCTCTCACACTCGCGCTCTCGCACTCTCACTCACCTGACTCTTAACGCGAGCAGTGCGTTACACAGCACGGGGGTGATACCGGTCGCCAGTCGAGGTACTGGTCGCGGACACCGCAGCCGTGTTTGAGGTTAGGTCGACGAGACCTGTCGGCCGTAGTGGCGGGACGCGGCGCGGCGGATTTGAATTTTCGAACTCGCGCTTACCCGCGCCGTGCTACGCGGCTACCACCGGCTGACCCGCAGATCGATTCGCGCGCGCATCGCGATCGACGGATCGCGGACTGTCGCCGGACCGTGTCTTCCCTGGCCCCGACCGGGGGTTTCGCGATTGTCGCGATTGTCCGCGACAGCTTCGTGCATTAGGTGAGGCCGACGTTAGACCGACGCGCGTTTTTCGAAACGACCGGGAACGCTCTGTGAGGACGATGCGCCGCGAGTTTTCATCATCGTCGTCGTCGTCGTCGTCGCCGTCGCCGCCACCGCTGCCGTCGCCGCCGCCGTCGTCGTCGTTGACATTGTTACTGTCGCCGAGGTCGCATTCGCGTCTGGTGGAAACGCGCAGCGACGGAGACCAGCAGCGGGGCCTGTGAGGTTCTGTGAATGTTCTCGGACAGCCGCGTGCCGCGGCTAGCCGCGCATCAGTTTCTCAGTGCACACGAGGAAAACGTACGCGTACCTTGGTGATCAGCCTGTCATTCCTGCGCCCGGGAGCGCCACGCGGCTCCGCGTCGCGAGAGCGTGAGAACGTCGTAATCCGCTCCGACTTCCTTCGGAGCGTAAAGCCTGTGTCATAGACTGTGAACTGAGATTGAGATTCGATTGGAATTTTGCCAATCGGGACAATGCTAACGTATGGTTGTTTTGTAAACATTGTTCTGATAGGTCAAATTCCAATCTAATCTTAATCTCAATTCATAGTCTGATACAAGGTATAAGTGCCGCGCGTTAACGTTACGATGAGAATACTGTCGAGCCTTCATGTGGGACGAGTGAATGAACGTCGTTGCGCAAAATTTCACAGATTTGCCTTCAGAAACGATGAAAATGTCGCTGGATTGCCGTGTAGAAGCGTCGTCCTAGGAATTTATCCGCGCGTATGATTATTCGAACGTTAATATTCAATCGCGCGCTAAATTTCCTACACCTACTCGTGTTGGCTGATTAGATAAACGTTAGATATTGACAGCTGTCAACCGACTGTTTTATGAGCGATTGATAATAAATTCGACATCTCTTTCATGTGACTGACGAAGTGTAATAATAATTTAGTAATTTTTTGGTAATGCGATTTCCATTCTCCAATTATTAATAATAATAATAATAATAATTTCTTATTGCTATGTACATTTAAAAGACAAATATAATCTGAAACACAAGATCAAATCAAAGATTGTAGTACAAACAAAAGGAGAGGCACCAACAATTGCCGCCATAAAGCCTTTCAAAAAAAAATATGTAGAGAGTAAAAGCTAATTATTACCACATAGTGCAAAGTAGTGACGGGATAACGTCAGAAATCTGTAATCGCGTGGCAAACGGCACGTTCTGCAAACCGGGAGCTCGAAACTCTGCAGAGATGTTACGTAAGTGCATTCGAATACGCGCGGAAGATAAAGGGATTCGCGCGTCAAGTGAGCTCGATACTTGTTTGCCCGAAATAACGTTTTCAATTAGTTGCCAATCCGATTACCGTTATCTTTTTCTTTGTACGAAATGATAAGATGTTGGATACATATTTATTTGTTTAAATACCTTTGATACTCATAATTATTTAAAATTGTTGATACGCTGATAAAGTCATTATCTGTGATTGGAATGGATCCTTTCTTCTTACATTTCTACGTTACTCAACAATTTGGAAAATTATCATTCGAGCGACGCAGAAATGTACGAAAGCAATGTTTCCTATTCTTTGGATTTTTTACTATTTTTAATTGTGATTTTAAATTGATGAAGGAAAAATTATATGACAAATGCATAACTTATAGAGTCCTTTGTCAATTGTTCGCATAATTGTACGCATTAAGCAGTTTTGAATTCGATTGCTATTCTTAAAAATGAGCGTTTACAGCCCTATCGGCGCATTCATCATTTTTTTATCGCTGCTAATATTCTGCGCGCACACGTTTTCTATCGAGCAGACATCATTCAATCGCTGTCGCGAAAGCGAAGGCGATCTGGCATCGATCGGCGCAATTACTCGCGGATCGAATTCGATAGCTTTCTGGTTGAAAGGTTAGAAGTAGCAGAAATTGTCGGCAAATCGACACCCGATCCAACGCCGGTGATTAATTGACAATCGCGATAATTAATGATACACGCGGTATACCGCGATCTCGTGCCACGACACGCTGATATGTTCCATTAAATCGCGTTTTGCGGAAGAAAATATCGAGTGAGTTATGAGCAGATCTGTATTGATCCCGTATTCGTTCATTTTTTATGGATAATTTGCAGCAACTGTTGTAACATTCGAGATTGTTGTTTTGAATGACATGAGCTTGTAAAGATTTTAATGGTTCACTTTTACATATTTACTTTAAACGGCATATTTATCGTTTTTAAACAAGGAAAATTCATACAGCTAAATAAATAGATTTTAATATATTAATGACGTAAGAATTCATGTGTTCCGAATGTCCGTAATTTAAATTGCGGAATGTCAGGAGTTTAAAGTCAGTCATTCTGAGAATTTGTAATGATCTAAGACTTTAGAATTTAATTAAGAAAATGAAGTTTTTTTTTTAAATTCAGCTGTGTAATAATTACATACCGTAAGAATGAGCGAATCCGAGATTCTAAACATTTTATTGGATTTTATCAAGAGCTTTACATACTCGGAGTATAATTTCACGATACCACAATGGAAGAGATTCTAATATTTAAGGAATAAATTAAAGAAATAGTTACCACAAAGATAATTACCACAAATTGTACAAACATAGACCAATATCAATAGGGAATGTCGGTTGCTGCTGGACTTTATCTAACTATTTCATAATTAATTAAATTGCTTTTGTGTATGCAAAGTGCCAATACGAAATTGATAAAATTATAATTTCATTCCGCTGAGGAAACACGACATAATTCTCATCGATGTAATTAATGCGCCACGACGTAATCCTCATTGACGAGCCGAACTAATTTATTGAATTTGCTTCTCGATCGGTGATCTCTTATTTTTAATTTTGCGCATTCTTAAGTGACAAAATTCTGAATTGTCTAAATTTGCACTTTTAACGAAGACCAAATCCGTAAAGAGATCAAAAGTGAAAATTAACAAAATAAATGGAGTTTAAAATAAAAATTTACATGTTTTATTTTTAATTCATATTATAATTCTTTAAATCTAAGTATCTTATCTTATGTTGCTACGTATAAATTTCAGTACATCAATTTACAGAGTCTTTATGAATTATCGATTTATTGAAGTGTTGTAAATTATCAATGATTTATTGAAAACTAATCATCTATTGATTTTTATACAACTTATTAAAAAAAGTAATTTAGCAATCAAGAGTCAAGTTGGATTTTATCTTCTTTGAGAAAGCTTCAGTAAGAAACATGCGCACTTTTGTAAAATTTATAAGAAAATGTACGTTAAATAAAAAAAGTTTATAATAAATGAAATTGATAAAAATTTATCGATCGAGAAGTGAACGTGAACTCGCGCGAAGGAGATACTTAGTCTATTCATAGTCACATCTACCTATGAAAATCGGACAAAGCGGTCCGATTAATTCGTAAATTCAATTAATAATTAATAATTGATCAGCCAATATAAACGCGATCGATAAGGTATGCCCGATTATCGCGGTCGCGTTTCGGAGATTCCCGCGTTCGCATGAAATTCTCTTTGGGGGTCTGGCGTTGCCGAGCGAGAAATCGAGAATAGGAAAACGATTAATGGACGAGAGAGAGAGACACGGAGAAAGAAGAAAATGGCGATATATGTTTTAGATGGATAATTCTGCGTACGTACCGAATCACCTACCGCCGCCGTCTCTGGTCGTGTTCTCGCAGGCCGGAGGGCTGCCTGAGGCCTTGAGAATGCAAAGACCGTTCAATCCACAAGTTAGTGTCCCATTGTCCTTAAACCCTTATGCCTACAAGCCTCTGCATCAGCTTGCATTTACGCGGTTACCGCTGCCTTTACGCTTGCCTGCAACGCGCTGAAGCGCGCTTTAACCTTGTTGATAAAGATTTCGATTTGCTCATGCTCTAAGATACTCATGTTTTTTTTTAATGTAAAATTATGTAAAATTCTGTAAAAAAGAAAGTGTGGTTGCGTGAACGTATATAAACTTGATCGCTCTGGATGTGTAATTTTTTTGACAGAGATAAATAAAGGATAGAATATAAAGCGATAAATAGAGATCGATTGAAACTGAAAAGAAATTCTAGTTAAAAACGGACGAATCAGAAAATCTTATAGGATTAATCAAGTATTTTGTTTATATTATAATAGAAATTCTGGTTATCATAATAGAACTCAACTTGGTAACTTATAATAATCAGAATTCCTATTATAATATCCAGAATATTTGATCAATCCTACAAGATTTTTCTGATTTGTTCGTTTTTAACCAGAATTTTTCCTCAGTATACGCATTTCCGTTTATCGTGAATTGCGTAATTATATGAGAAAGTGGATAATGTCCGTAGAACTTTTTAACTGTATCAAAGCCGGAAGGAGCGAGATTTATCAGAGAATTTTAGAGGGTTAAATCACTTTCACGTTTGCATCATGCGCAACGAGACTGCACTGCGGTGATTCAAGTGTATCGTATTTGGCGATAACACGTCACTATACGGTGGAAAAGTAACTTGAAATATGTGCAAAATAGACAAATAACAAAAAAAAAGAAAATAATTGCTGGCATTGATTTCAATGAGCCCGTCGAATTGGTCGAGTTACTTCCCTCTCGCTTTGCACATCTGTGCCGCTTTATACGTGCGAGTACTAATTAATGCACGCAATGAATAGAAATGCACGCGTGTGCGTGCGTGTAAATGTGAATGCTCGAATAACAATTAATACCAAGTCAATGATGCGCAACTTTCTTCCGCCGAACAAATTGTTGCCCCATTTCAGACAATGTGTCCGTTTAGAGTCAATAAATATAAAGTAAAGGAAGGATACAATTGAAAAGTATGAGCTTGACTAGAAATTAGTTCGTCAAACAGTTGTTTCTGTATATCTGTTAAAAAGTGAAAATATACGAGCCGGAAGAGAAATATATGCAGATTGTGCATCATTGGCATATAGCGTGTTGGTAAGCACTAAAAAAAAGTGAATTAAAACTGTTGCCGGTGGGATAAAGTAAGTATTTTCACACGGTCAACGATCTACAACTGGAATTGGTTGTAAGCATTATTTGCAGTTGCTTGTTTAATATAGATTTAAAACGGTTGATAAATAAAATTATTACGATTTGATAATGAAATAAATAATGAGAAAAATAGAGTTCATGCTACACTGAACGAATCATGCTACACTGTAAGAAAAAAATAGTCACAGTAACTATAATTTATAATTATTTTTGGACCCGACCACATTTTTATAGTTATTCAAACAATATAAATTATGGTTGGTTCAACATTTTATTAAAGTCTTGGTAATCAGAATTTGGTCCATGCAACTTATAATATGGGTTGTTATTAACCAAAACTAGATTTTAATTTAGTAAGTTGTACTAGAAATAAATAAAATAATGTAATACACC
>VBVQ01004851.1:0-13496 GCA_011636635.1 Tetramorium simillimum | reverse complement strand
ATTTTATTAATTTTTAACAATTTTTATTAAATTTTATTAATTTTTAATGCGTAGTAATATAATATACGTCGCTGTATCCCCATTGCTACGCATACGAAAATTCACGTGTGCGGCGAAAATTCACGTGTGCGCGCGCAGCCTAGCGCGAATCGCAACACTGGCCACAGTAGCCGTTTCCCGCGCGGGAATAACTTCGCGCGGGAAACGGGCGGCAGAAGAGGCGCGATACCGGAGGACGTGGGACCGGAGCGCCGTGTAATCATGGTGTGACCGAGTGCGCGAGACCCGGAGTACGCGCCCACGGGGTAGTTAGGGGCGCGATACCGGAGGACGCGGGACCGGAGCGCCGTGTAGCCACGGCGTGACCGAGTGCGCGAGACCCGGAGAACGCGCTCCCCCCTCGTGGCGTGCCACCTTGTCGTGGTGAGGGGGCTCACCCGTCGCTCCTAGGAGCCTCGGGTGCCAAGAGCACGCCGTACCTTCTCCTCTCTTTCGAGAGGGGAGCGGGTACAATGTCCCAATCTACGATGTGAGGCACCGTGTTAAGGGATGCATGGCCGTGGGGATATTGAACAGCACGGTTGTTTAGGCTTACTGGGATAAGGCGGCTCTGTCTCAGCGGACATCCACACCGACTATAGTCGTGAGAACTATATGAAGATGTCTAAGCCAAAAAATAAAAATGTTTCACAATTGGAGAGCAAAGAAGGAAAGAAGAGGAAGGTGAACGAAGAGGAGATGAAGACGATGGATACGTCCTCAACAGTGTAACCTTTAATCATAGAGTGGCTAAAACCTATTACATTTTGTTTCAAGATCACTTTCCATATTCCCTTGAGTTGACTTTACGGATGCAACATCTTCAATTCACGATTTAAACTCTAAAATGCAAATTCTTTTTTATAGTTGAGAAATAAATACAAAAATCACTTTTTCTTTTTATTATTAATAATATTTTTGATTGCGCACAGCACAAATATATACAAAATTGTTAGCATATCAATAGTGCTTCTAATCTTCTTCCGAGTCGCTATCATTTTCGCTTTCGTCTTCCAATTCCGGCATAGGAAAACGTAATAAAGCTGCTATCCCAGTTAATTGATCTAATTCTGAAAACAAAATCGTAATTTCGTTTTAATTAACTTGCTCATAAGTATACAATGAGTACGTATCGTTTATATTTTGCAAGTTTGAGATAAATATTTATGTAAGACTTACGTTCACCCGAGACATGTAAACTCGAAAATATTTTGACATCACCCCCTGAATCTTTCACGTTTTCAACCAGTTCAACATACTCCTTTCTCAGTGCTATGTCTTGACACCTGATAATTGAAAATAACAAAAATATATTATAAAGTAGAATCAAGTAAAATATTAACGTTGAAATAAGTAACAGAGTAATAAAAAAAATCACCTGAATAACTTATCTGATATAAGTAAAGTTTCTACTGCTTGAGCAGCGCTGGCTTTTTCAACATGTTTCTTGCCATAAAACGCTCTAGCAGGATCTATCTGCAGAGTATTATAAAATGCCTCTAGAGCTTTTACTTCTCCTGCCGCTTTAGTATCGGAAATACGGGAGATTACAGCAGGATCAGCTAGAACTTCTGTTAATAATAATGGATCATAATAAATAAAAATACAAAGATATTGTATCTTGCAAGCTAGCCGAAATTTTGTAGATACATATATACTCCTACCTTTTAATGAATGTTTAAAACCCGAACTGCTGTGAATTAGCAAAAATTTACTTTTATTATCTAGGATAACCTTATTATCAGATTTAACAGCTTGTTGTATCATATAATCCATAAATTGATCTTTCACAAAACCAGGACTGGCAAGGATAACGCATTTCACTAGATCGAAATTGATGTGCCTCAATATGCCTTGCATAATGCTTTCGTAAAATCGTGCCAATCCCTAAATATTTATGCAATTAGAAATTATTTTATAAAATGTTTTCATACGTTTTAATGCTAGCGTAATATTTTTTGAACCTTCTCATGTTGTGAAACGTTTCCTTTCCTCTTCCTTGGTATAACTTGATCAATTTTCATACGGACTATTGTCATGTTGGAAGTTATCAAACAAATTTGCGCTATGCCTTCTTGCATAATCACGGCAGCTACATCAGCATTCTAAAATAAAATAAAATATTATTATAGCTAAACATATAATTTTTGTATCTGAAATTGTTAACCTGTGTAGGATCGCATGCAGTATCAACTCTTTCCAAAGAAATAGAATCCCATTTAGCTTTAGTGATACTGAATTTCCGATTTTGTTCAACGTCCAGTGTGTGATATGCTCCTGTCTGTAAAACATAAAACAAATATAATTACAAATCGAAAGTTTTACTAATTTAATACTTAAAGCGACAATTATTAATGCAAAACATGCATACAAATAAATAAAAATAAAATATATATATATGTGTACGAAGAATAATTCTGATATAAGATTCTGTAATTGAGACCGTCTATTATTCAGTCTAAAATATAAATCAATTCAAGTCATTCGTGTATACTATAATGCCAATATAATGTAAGTAAAAATATAGATTAAAAATTTATTTAAAAATTACAAAATTAATTATGGACTGTTGACAAAATGAACTGTTTTCCCCTATTTTGAGATCGTCTATTTGAGAAAATTCATTGTAAAGTCTTACAAACTATGTGCATTTTGATGATATGTACAAGTATTCATTCATGTACACATGAATGTACAGATTCATGTACGCATGAATGAACACTTAATACTGATATAAGACAATCTTTTAAACATTAATAGAAATCAACTACAATTAAAATCTAAACATCGTCATTCAACTTACCTTAACATACTTATTTTCTTCCACGTTTCTACCTTTGAGTCGCAGAACACATGCTTGTGTATCAAAATCAATATTTTCTACACATATTGTTAGAGTAGTTCTGACTCTATAGCTGTTAGAGCTACCAGTTGCAGATTCCATTTGCACTTTCCTGAATGCAGAGAATTGACAATATAGTATTGACAAGAATTAAATGTAACATTATTGCAAATTTAAATATACCTGAATGTAGAACAGCTTACAAAGTCTCCTTCACTAATGAGATTATAGGCATGCCACATATCCTCTGTATTTTCAGGGACAAGGGACACGCGCCTGAAGATTCATTAATTCTATTACGTTCTGTTTATATATTAATATGTTATACATTATATAAGATATATATTTACCCTTCTCCATCTTTATCTACGTATCTTGATACTAACTTCATTTTGAAGAGTATTTTTATTATCTTAAATATAAAAAACACACGATATATGTAAGACACTTATAATCATGAAGAATTTTATAAATTAAACTTGATTTAAATATGCACCTCTATAGAAATTATATATTATGTAGAAATACTAATATATGCTAAAAAAATTAACGTACATACAAACATATTACTAAGAAATAAATGTGTTTATATAGTAAAAGAAAAGCAAAACTCGTATAGGTTAAACCACGATACTCCATTTAAAAATATCATGAGAGAGCCAGAAATTTACCTTCCTATTTATTGCACGATTATATCTTTAGGAACATTATTGAGTTCATGTTTTCTTTACTCGAAGTGTTGCGCGATAAATTATGCCATATGTCAATCATGATACTTCTCTTGTCAATCGGCGATTCATTCGCAACCTTCGTAACGTGATTGGTAGATAACCTCAAATTTATTTCTCCTACAGATGGCACTATTCGTATTTGTATTTTAAACATGTGCTCTACGAGATAATAATTTCAATTTAAATAATATTTTTATACACAAAATCGATTTCAAATAACTTTCAAAACTTCACATTAAAACACGAATGATAATAATATATATTGTTTATTTTCTTATCTCTTATTTATAATAAATAATAAATATATTAGTTTATCATCAATAACATACAATATTCTGTTATGTTCTTGTAATTCTGAGAGGAATAGAATTGTCATTTTAATATATAGTATGTTTTTAACAATAATTCATATTAATGCACATAATTCTTATTTCTTAAATATTTGCATAAGAAGTTATACAGAAATATATGAGCGACAGACTATTCCTCTTTTTCTCACATATATACAACAGTTAATGTTAAGTCTTCGAAAAGTATATGTATACATATATATACATATATATATATATATATATACACATACATACACACACACACACACACGTGTGTGTGTGTGTGTGTGCGTGCGTATAAAAACACTTGATAATAAAAAAAATCAATAAAAACCTAGTGTTCTTCAGCTTAAAAAAAAAGAAAAATTATATAAGTTACATTGATTTAATGCAAATATTAGGAACTAATTTCATGAACATCAAAATAAATAAACTTTAACTCATTTAAACATTTTTGATAATTTTTCTTTTTGTAAACTATTCTTCTCTTTGATGATTGCAGCAAATGTTTGTAATTCCTTTTCAACCGTATTGTGTAGAGAAGAATCGATTTCAGCAGCCTTCCTTAAATCGCTGATGGCATTTTTCTCATCCCACGCACCTATGTATGCCTTACCTCTTCGATAAAGCGCCTTCACGTTATCTGCAAACAAAGCTTGATAGTATTCTTCTGATGTTGCTTTTATATAACATGATGTTGATCCAGAAATAAATTTATCATATACCTGGCTCTGTTTTTAGAACTGTTGTACAATGTTCAATAACTGAATAATACTCTTTATTCAACAATTTACATTGTGCATAATTCAAAAGCAATGGTATCTTCATTCGATTCAAGGCTAACCATTCCTCATCATTCGGTTTTTCACTAAAAATCAAATATGAATTTATTACAATATACAGAATATTTGATAATAAGTGTAACACCCACCGTGGATAGGTAAATTTAACGGATTAAACTAAACAAAAAAGTCACAAATTATTTTTGTGATTTACCGATCACAAAATAATATAGGATATTATTTTGTGATCGGTAAAGAGACAGCTCAATGTTTATGATTGATAGATACGCGATAAGGCGTTGAAAAGAGCGCTTTGTAAGAGCACATAATGTAAATAAACTCTCTCTTCTCGCCGAATCGCACGTACACATGCTGAGCCATGGATCTTTATAGTTTTTCATTATTTATCTATGAAATTACAAATTGGTATAGGATTTCTTTATTCAATTTAATCCGTTCTGTATCACGATGGATATTGCACCAATTATCAATTACCTGTATAATGTAATCATGTTTTTATGTCATAATCACACAATTGAATTTCAAGAGCTTACGCCAGCATAAGTTGCTCTAATATTCCAATCGCTTTTGCGTATATTTCAGATGCACTGTCATATTTTTTCTCTCTAAACAATGCATTTCCTTTTTCCTTCAGATGCGGAATGCTTTCAAGCTTTTCATCCTCTGTCATTTGCCATGACTCTTTTTCATATTCATTTGGCAATACTACTTTGATAAGTTCTGTAAGATACAAGATTTTATTAGAACTTATGTAAAACTTTTCAGAAGAGATTCCGATCGGAATTATTTCGTTTTCTCTAGAAAAAACAATAGAAATCTAGGAAATAGTTCTGAATCCATTCCAAAAAGTTTCAAATACGTGCCATGCTGTTTTATAGCAGCTTAAACTTGTTTAAAATCTGTCTTTATACTCTTATGGTATGAAAAAGAAAGCTAAATGCTGAAAATCATTATAAGTGTAATTGAAAGCTTTTATATTTATTATTAACAAAATATGGTATTTGATATACCTATTGTAAATTCCAGATCTTGAGGATATTTTATAAGTTCGTCCAAATCAGCATAACCAATGCCTTCATTCTGGAGAGTAACGCCGCAGCAGTGATGATTACGCTTCTGCGACTGTGGCTTGCCAGCCTCTCTTAGTGTCTTTGAGACAAAAGGGTATGTAGTCACTAGCTAAAACAGGATTTATCATAAAAGTATACTCTACGTTAAACGTCTAGTTGTAGCCACAAGTATCACAAACATACACTTTTATGCACTTTAAAACAGGCGACTTCGGTCAATGCCATTTTTTGTACAATTACTTCCCATACTTCCAACTTAAATTTCTTCCCTAATATAAGTTCCATTGGATTTTCCATCGTCCTACTGTCATCTATCACTGTTTTGTCAAAGTCACATTTTGTAGTTCGAAAGTGAAATATAACCTAGAATAAAACTAGTTAAAGTAACTGTTTACAAATGAAGTTTACAAGCAGAGAAATCTTATATAATTAGAAAAAACCAATAAATATACACACCTTTGTTCCTGGTACAAAATTAATAACTTTTGATCCAGCGTGAAGAACAGTTTTAACTATATACTCGTCGTCCATTGTGACAGCTTATGTATCTAGATACAAATTGTAACATTTAAAGAATAAATATTATACTCTTGAACAGATACTTTGATATCCGATTATTAAGCAACAAAATGTTACAACTATGCCCGTTACATCGTATGTCATCACAATTTAAAGTGCAGAAACAATATGAGCTCTCAAAGCAGTTTCATAACCTCAATAATTTATTCAAAGAATAATATAACAAAATTTTAATTCTACATGTATATAATAGTATTTTTTTAAATAAAATAACTTGCAATATTATCATTATCATTATATTATGATTTATTATGAAACAATTATTATATATATGCAAAACTTACATTAAACTGCTCGGTATTTCGTGTTATCAGATTTCACTTGCAATCTCGCGGTAGATATCCATCTTTACCTATTGAACGAAGCGCGAATAATCGATAAACTCGAAATTCATATCTTTCCGTCGCACGTGGTTACATCTTTGACATATTGGCGAAATCTCATATCGAGTGTATGTATGTACTTACTGATTACGTAACTTCAAGTGAAACTTTCCTTTCACTTTCCACTCATTTTGATTGCGCGTGGACTTTTTATTTATAAATCACAATTACTGATTAAAGCGTTAGGTATATCATCGTACGAAACGTTGGGTTCATGTGAAACCTTTCATTTCTCACAGTTCCGCAGAGAAAAGTTATTTGATGGCTGCATAAATCGCAATATATCTTATTGGTAAATAAATATATTTATTCATTTATTTATATATAATTTTAATTTTTATTTCTTTTTCAGTACAACTTATTTATTTATCAAATATCTTGTATATCAAGTGCCCCGTAAAGACTAACAATAAGAAAGACTTAAGAGTAACTTAAGAGTAAATTCGTGAAATCGTTTAAAACAAAATTTTTAATGCCAAAATATTCAATCTATAATATTCAGGGCCGGTTTTTCTAACTTCTTGATAAGCTAATAGTTTAATTAATTTGCAGATAAAACAAAAACAGACGTATGATTTAACTATTAGTTGGCTTATTAAGAAGTTGGAAAAACTGGCCCTCAGTCTTGAATTACAAGCATTTATAATTAGCAAATGTAGTAAGCTAAAACTCGCGCACTTAGATAGTACAACCGTATGGAATAGAGTTAAAGGCGAAAAGTCCTTATTAATATTGATGTCGAGATTACAAAGATAATGAGTTTACTTTTATTAATGTTTACGTGTGAATGCACTGTCTACGCCGATAAGATTTTATTGAAAAAGAAACGTTACATGATACTTATAATATATATAAAATCTAACATCTAAAATTTATAGATTCATTCAAGAATTATCATTTGACAGTTTATAGTTACATGAAATCTGCTGCTAATTTCATATCTTATTGTTAGTACTGTATGTATGTTAGTACTGTAGGTATAAAACACAAGATGTCCCAAATTACCAGATGTCCTTTCACTAACATTCTGGGGAACACTTTAAAGTAAAAACTCTTCTCCGAAAATTAATCAAGGCTATAATTTTTAAATAAGAAGCAGTTAAAGTTAACTTATAAGTTTGCAAAAATTTGACTCACGTTATAAATAATTTATATGCGCTCACGTATAAAAAATATCGTATAGTAGTAAAGAAACAGTCTTTGTATATTGACTCACATTTGAAATGTTAATATAATTCTGCGAACAAGAAAATTACTTTTAAAACTTTGTCTCATTTATCTCTGTGATGGTTTAATTTATTATACATAAAGATTAATATCGGTATAATTAAAATTATTACTCCTCAGGTTTATATTAGAAATATTAATCTTGCTAGTAAGAAATTAAAGTTATGAAAAAATTATCTTAATATCATATTGAATTTTTAACGCACAGAAAAGCAACTCCAAGACATCGGTCGCGATTTATTTACGGACTGATTGACTCGGGTTTGAAAAATTAATCCGATAGTGTCACGTTGCGTCGGACGTGATCGGCATACCATGTTTCGTCATCAATCACGAACGGTAGATATGCAAATATCGGCCGCGTGACGAGGATGCACATCTAATTAAACGCATCAACGTTTATGTATAAGAATATTGTTTTTTTACGCATTTTTATGGATTATTACGTCCTTGTCACGATCGTATGCAAAAGTATTCACAATTTTATGCACAAATATTACTGCTGTCGTAAAATTTTATTTAAAATTATTAATATTTCCGAAATTTCAAAGTATAATGATAAATTTGAAATAATTCTTTAACTAATAATAAATAATCTTTAAAATATATTAGATCTTTTCTTGCGCTATCCGTGTAGCAAAAATAAAAAGTAATTAGCTTCTTTTCGAAATTGTCCATATTCTTAGATTTAGTCCTATCTATAGATTTTTCTCAATTAACTGACTCTCGCTCAATTATTATTCCGTTTTCTAAAAGTTCTAGACTTTCCTTCGAAATCGAATTATTTTTTATAGGATATTATTATAGAAGTGATATTAGGATTATCTGCTCGCATTAGTTAGTTATGATAATTTTAACAAAGAATCGGTTTGGTCATTAACATAGATTCATATCCGCACTCCGTTCAGTTCTCATCAGTAATTCATAGTGAACGCACCTTCGACTTAACGCTTCTTGCGCTGTAATCTTACTTGCATTGCCGCTTGAAACATTTAGTCACGAACCCAAATAGTAAGCTATGTTACTCGTCTTGGACGATAAAAAATGACTACGGTCATCATTTGATGTCAAAATCACTAATATTGAGCTAGCTCGCTAATTCTGTAACTTGCTAATAAGTGATTTACCTTTCTCAATAATCGCTAATACGGTCTGCAACACGTGCTTAACATTACTTGATACATCGGTTCGATTCATGCGCTATAATGCGTTGTCAATGGCAGTAAGAATAGTGGCTTAAGACTGTAAGTCATCGGAGTAAATTGATGTATTTCAGTCAATAGGTCACAGAATAAGGCCATAAACGAAATGGTTCAATCCCATTTCCTGTGGACTGGTAAACCGTTTCGCTTATTCTATTAATCGAAAATGCTAGCTCTGATGTCTTACAGCCTTAATGCACTATTCTTACTGCCATTGTAGACAACGCATAAGAAATACGACGCACGAGGGGTAAAGTTAAGCGGCCCCTACACGATCAATATTATTGTATAATATTTAATAATGCACAATATTATTCATGTTTATATTAAAGATTTGTGCAATATATTGTGTCAAGCAAACGTTTGTTGAAATATATTGTGCAATCTGCGAAATATTGTCTGTAGGTCTGTGTATTATTGCGTTCTTAAGCCTTTCGCAGAATTGAGATTAATTGTAAAATTAAGATCGGAATTTCACCAATCAAAATAAAATTAATGTTTACAAAATTACTTCATATTAGTTATTCTAATTGGTTGAATTTCAATTTAATCTCAATCCCAATTCATAAGCTGATACAGGCTTTCCACAATTCATGATATTGCACGATATCAAATATTATAATACTAATATTAACCATATAGGAATCCATTTAGAAGGATCATTTAGAATTATATTGTACGATAATATAGATAATATTGTACAATATACGGTCCGTTTGAGGAGACACTATTAGCGCTATCGGCATCAGTCTGTCTTTCTATTTTTAGTGAGTAATAAAGCTAGACTGATGCTGATAGCGCTAATAGCGTCTTCCTGAATGCACCCATAATTGTACAATAATATTAACTGAGGTCTTAACCACTTATTTTAATCGAAATTTAACTAACAATGTCTAAGAGTAGTTTGTTTTATAATTATTTATTTACACTTTAACTATACAGAGAAATGAGACTTGGTTTACATAAAAAAGCTTATCACACTTATTCCTCCATACTTTTGCGCTACTGATATTTCTGTCTCTACAATAAAGTTTATTTTATGTTAAACAAATTCTTCTATTGAATATTGTTAGTTAAATTTCGGTACAACAAAAGTAAGTTGTGGAATTTGGGTATTAAAGTTAGTTATTGTTATTAACGATATTCCGCTAGAGAAATACCGATATCTAGCACAAGCAGGTCTAACGAGCGATTTCCTTCTTCTTTCCCCTTCTTTTCATAGATACGTATTTCCTCAGTGTTGTGAAAGTTCAAACGGGGTAATTGACATCTGACATCTGCGTTAGAAATGAAAGGAGAGGAGTTAGTTGTGACTAAGCGACTAGACGAGACGATTACGTGTGTGAACGAGATAAAGGTAAATATAAAGCACAAAAGTCAACGGTCGCACTTTCACGCTTTCTCTCTGTATCTCTCTATCTTCTTTTTTCGCACATCCGTTAGCTTTCCTTTTTTCCACGTGCTTCTTCTTCTTCTTTAATTTAATAAAATTATGGCTTCTGGTCCATCAGAGGACTCAATACAGCCAAATACGTTTTCCTATGATCTTGATCGAACTTGAAACAAAATCCCAGGCAGAAACGTGAGATCGGATAGACATCTATTAGACGTCGGAGCCGTCTAATAGACGTCTACTAGACGTCTATCAGATCTGCGTTTCTCCCTGGGAATCAAATAGTGAATGCAAAAATTGATATTACAGTAAACAAATGCGGTTAGTTGCATCAGCAACTTTCAAAATTTTTCCTTCACATCGAAACTCGTTCGCCACTGCTTGGAAACTGTTTTTTTCCCCCCACGTGCCTGTCTCTCGGAATGCGGAAAATGAATCGATTTGAAAGCACGTCTCGCTCCGACTACGCGTGCGAGAAACGACCACGCGCGCGTCTAACGGCTAACCACGCCGCAGCTCTGCCAATGACAGCCAATGATCGCGCGTCATTGAGTTAGATGTTAGATGCGCGATTGGTTCGTCTTCGTCACGCGGCACGCATGCCACGCATCCACGCACGTATGTACTTATGTGTGTAGTACGGGCGCAGTTGATCGCGCGAGCAGCCGCACCGGTTTCTCCTTGAATACGCTGAGTAAACAATACCGTGGATCATGCTTGATAAAAACCGAATCATTTCTTATCGGCCGAACGTAATGCTCGTCATCGTGGCGCACGATGTTTAAGGAGCGATGATTACGAGATCGTCGCGCTCGACGGGAGACAGGTAACGAGAACGACGTTTCTTGACATTTCTCTTCACGGACGGACTTCAACCTTCTGTACCGCCGGACACGTGAGTTTTTTCAAAGGACTCGAACGCGGAGTTTGTTGGGAAGACGAGCTCTATCCCCCCCGAGATTCATTCCTGTGCGATCGCTCCTTCGCGCGGCCGAGCGTGATCGATTTTTTTTTTCTATTTGCAGCCTACTGCGCTCTACTTGACGGAACGTACGCGACAACCGTGGATCCTTCAAGCAGGCGTGATTTCTGATCGGGAACCGTCACACCATGGATACGGAGATAAGGATGGATAAGGAGAAAAACAATTCGCCCGAAAGTAGTGCCACGAACGGATATAGGAAGGAAGGTTAGCTCGACTGTTACCTCGCGTGTTTAATGTCTATAGCTGCGGTCGACTTTTGATGCTACAAGTGCTTCAAAGCATTTTTCCTCTCTTTTTTTTCAATAAACATAGAAGGAGAAGAAAAATGCATCAAAACATGTCATTTGTAAATGTCAAGTTGACCGCAGCCTATTTCTACCAATGCAAATTAACTTTTAACCTTTAGAGGATGAGAAGCCTATTTTTAGGCGTCAGAAGTGTCGCTTATTTTTCATAGTATGACATAATATTACATGTAAAAATATTCCACGTCGAAAATCCTAAATAATCATGAAAAAACCAGCCTGTTCTCTAAAGGTTAATCTCGGTTTAACTTATTTTTCATCTTTTTCTAATTCTTAGGACTAAAAAAAGATAGAAAGTAAGTTAAACCAAAATTAAAGTTAATCTGCTGTGGTAGAAATGGACATAAGAGTAGATTTTTTGCAATAATTGAATGTCACTCTGTAGATGTCAAGGACATACAAATACCGGTGCCATGGGGCCACGTTCGAGGTCAGTACAGGTTACGTTCTTGCGTATCCTAATTTCGCCCTATATTGTAAATAATGTAAATTATGGACATTTCCCAGCAAGACATATAGATGATACAGCGCGGTACAGTAAATCGTTTCATCCTTGTTTAATATTCAACAACAGAGATGAAATTGATTCACTGTCACACTGGATCTGTTTGTGTTGCTTGCACTTTTGCATTTAAATCTTCGTTTTCTCTCTCTTCAACGATCAATATATATTTATCTTGTTTTAAAGGTAAGAATTTTTGAGAATTTTAAGCGACATGAACAAATCTACTGTGTCATTCAGGTTTTTTTTTTCTTTTTTATTGAATATCGGTGTCTCAAGATTGAAAGATAATTTCAATTTTTTTCTATACTACTGAGTTATATAGAATGTAAACATTAGCGTACATTTCGAGATAATATCTAACACATCTCATAAATATATTGTCGCGAGACAGATGTGCAAAAACACAGACGCATAGATTAAAACAGCAATAAAATTAGTAATGACACATCAAATTCAACATATTGATAAATTTAGGAAAATGGTGGGGACCGGCAGATAAGCAGCCTTTAGTGGCTATACATGGCTGGCAGGACAATTCGGGAACATTTGACAGCTTGGCACAATTGTTGCCGAACGTAGCTATACTGAGTATAGATCTGCCTGGTCACGGCCTTTCCTCTCATCTACCACCCGGACAGTTCTACTATGTATTTTGGGATGGGGTTCTCGTGCTGCGTAGAATTGTTAAATATTACAAGTGGAACAAGGTTAGCCAGCGAGTCAATGTTATACAGCGATATAAAGCTTTTTTTCTTTCTTAAGCTACAAGTATAATAGTTACGCGAGACGAACAAGAGCATGGGTTTTATATACTCTGTTTTGCAGAAATTAAATATAATTGCAGCGTAACTTATGAAGTATATGAAGTCTACCAATCACTTAATTTGCATTTATAATTTGGAATATTTGCATTTTGCAGTGGTATTTATATGTATATACATTCAATGTTGAGATGACACATTAAATTCATTATTTACATTCGTTATTCACACATTGCACTTAATTATATCATCAATTATTGATAAAACATTTTAAAAGGGTGATTGTTACATATAGTTTTATGTATATATATGTATATATATATATATATATATATGATA
>VBVQ01004850.1:0-13496 GCA_011636635.1 Tetramorium simillimum | reverse complement strand
TCTTTATTTAATTCACGACGTAATTAAATTTACAATCTTTAATTTTGCCATATCTATCTCATTTAAATACTTGATGAAAACCTTATCGCCGTTACCGTAAGAAATGCAACCAGGTGTTCGCCGAAGTCGAATTACAGATATAAATCCGCTTCTTAGAAAAGGCATGTTATTTATTCTCGCAATATCTCGAAGTGAATTGTTGCCTCTTTTCAGCGACGCTGATTGGCTCTCTTGCTTGACTTTATTTCGGATTGTGAGAGTAGCTGTCTTTGATTAAATTTTGACAGAAGTTAAATAAATTGCTTATCAAAAATAAAATATAAAACTGAATAAATGGCGCGCACGCAGTTCGCGCTTGAATTGTCTAGTTCACTATAAAAAGGAAAGGGAAATGATTGTCTTCATTTTCAGTTTCATTTTTGACCTGGCCTGAGTTGAATAACGAACATGCTACCACTCATTTTCCTAGTAGGGGGCGTTCTAGCGCAGCGTAAGTAAAAAGTATAATCTATATACAATTTATTCACTTTAATATTACAAGTAGCGGGACTTAATTTACGATCAATTCTTAACTACCTTATTCTTCATCTACCTTATTCATCCATTCTCCTCTATTTCATCTTCCATCTCTCTTATTCTACCTCTCCTCAACTTAAAATTTGTTAATTAAAAATTTCTCCTTCCTTATTTCAAAACTGTTCACAGCCTCATTTTTTCCTACTTTTGTTTCTCTTTCCTCCTTCTCTTTTTAATAATTTCTCTTTTTTCCCTCTTCATCTAGCATTTTTTCTTTTCGATTAATAATTTTCTCTTTTCTTCTCCTCATCCAACTCATCATCCCAAATTTTAATCTTTTACCTTTCTTTCTCTCTAAAATTTCTACGCCATTCCTCTTTAACTTCACATTCTTCTGTGAAATGAAAACTCAAATTATTCTTCCCTTGTTTACCACATTTTGTTTTACCACATCTTAATCAATAAAATATAATGTTACATGACAAAATATTTCCTCTCTCTCTCTCTCTCTCTTCCACGTTATTTTTTGCCACCGATGAACTCTTTGCTCATTGGTCATCAGTCATGTACCTATATTGTCAAATGTTGTCCAAGAAATGCGTATTACGTCATTGATCTGCAGAGGCATTCGCTGAGGAGCCCGAAGCGATCGTCGGCGGTACACCCGCGTTACCAGGCGAATTCCCTCATATGTGTTCCATAAGGAACAACGGCAGTCACCTTTGCGGCTGCTCCATCATCGGCCCGACTAAGATCTTGACTGCTGCTCATTGCGTACATATGTTCACATCTCCACCTTACACCAACTATAAGGTAGCCACTGGCACCACCTCTATCAAAGGAGGTGAGATTCATGATGTGGCAAAAGCTGTCATGCATCCTGAATATACCGGCAAAAGGGAAACTGCTTACGTTAATGACATCGCGGTGATCACGGTAAGTTGATATATCTCAGAATAGGTTGTTACTGTAATTTGCCTCTGCAACTTCGAAAGTGCCAACCCAGCAAACGCAAAACATTACAGCAACGTCACAATATTGTCGCAATGCTGCCGCAATATTCTGTGTTTGCTGGAAACTTACAATGTCTCTCTAATTTCTCTTTCATATTGTTTTTCCATTTTGCTCTTTTCGTCTAAATCGCCTATTGTATGTTCATTTCTATCATAACGCGGATTAACTTTAATCATTTAAAATTTTATAATTCTTAAAACTACAGAAAGATAGAAAATAAGTTACATCGAGATTAAAGTTAATCTGCATTGGTAAAAATATACATTAGTCATTTGTTTCGTTCGTTTCAGCTTAAGGCACCGATTACATACAATCAGTACCAAAGTCCGATCGCACTGGCCACCGATCGGCCCGCCACCGGAACGCAATGTACCCTATCGGGATGGGGTGTGACCAGCAATTCAGACGACGAACTCTCGAGCATACTTCTCAAGATGAACCAAGCCGTGGTGGAGCAGTCCGAATGTCAGAAAGCTTACCCTGCGCCCTTGTCTGGCAGCCACTTGTGTACGCTTAATAAGCGCGGAATTGGCGCTTGCAGTGTGAGTAACGTTCATTGTTGGATAATTTCTTTAAATAATATTTTATGATAATTTCTGATAAAGATGATTGATCCACCGTTGTTTTAAAGTTAAATGGGAAGTAAATGAAAACGTCTCTCTGCATTTCAGGGTGACAGCGGTAGTCCGCTCATCGCCAACGGTAAGCAGATAGGTCTTACTTCCTTTGGTACTTTTTGCGCTGTGGGTGTGCCTGATGTCTACTCTGATGTCTCCTATCATCTCAAGTGGATCAACTCACAATAAATCTAAGAGGAGACATAAAGAGGCAATCTGTGAAATATAAATGATATATTCGACGTACCATGTCAACTGTTTTCAACGTTTCGAAAGAATATTCTGTTGCGATATTACAGCACTGTTGTGATATCACACACACATGGACAATACATCGGTCATTTCTTAAAAAAAAAAGAAACTTATATATTTACGATATTAATAATATTAATAAAAAAATAAAAGCGTTTTAATTAAATCTATTCGAGTTGTTGATTTTAAACGATATTTGCATGAGTTTTTTCAGTTTTTGTGACACAATTTAATTATATGCATTATTATATAAGTTCCACTTCTTAAATATATGAAAGGTATCGTAAAAAAATGAATTTTGTTTGTCCTAAATAGACAATATTAGAAAGCTATAGTTTAATTTTTCAACTGAAATTTAGATATTTTAAAATACATATTAAAACAAACTTTTGTTCAATGCTGTGATATTTCGTGCCATCATATTGATGAGTTAATTAATACTAATATCATAACTAGTGTTTTGCTGAAATTATCTACATATATGTATAATATATGTATACACAAATTGTTAACAAATCGTCAGATTACATATTGATATTAAAGATACAGCAAAATGTTTATTTAAGTGTTTCGTTTTTACTTCGAATTGTTATAATTTTTAACATTTTTTAAAATGAATCAATGTCTTTTATATGATAAATTGCAATACAGGGGAAATCAGAATTAGAAGTAACATTATCATTAATCTTACAGCCTGTTCGGCTGAATAACAAAGCATACTCTTTATTATATTTTTTATATCGTAGATTATTG
This sequence comes from Tetramorium simillimum, assembly GCA_011636635.1. NCBI lineage: Eukaryota > Metazoa > Arthropoda > Insecta > Hymenoptera > Formicidae > Tetramorium > Tetramorium simillimum. The sequence goes on along the minus strand of VBVQ01004850.1, from coordinate 10,344 downwards.
ATATAATAATAATAATGTATTACATATAATAAAAGTGTGTTAAAAACATTACGTATTATATTAAAATGACTTTTTAGAAAACAGAGATAGAAAGTGAACAAATTTTTCATCTCTCCCTTTATTTTTCTTATTAATTCCTTGTATTATTGAAGAGTAAATTTTCTTTCATTTTAGTTACAGGAAATAACATGCTTTATATAATTTTTTCCATATTTGATTAATCGTTATTGTAATCAGTTTCATAAATAATCTTTTTAGCTAAAAATGGTCGTATAGGATAGATTGATTCAAATTAGCCGAAATTTGTCACAACAAATAATGATTCATTTTAGTCGTAATTGAAAGTTTTGAATAGTTAGTTAGAGGTGACAGAGATTATGAATATATATAAATGAATACATATAAATAAAATGATAATAATACGGTAGTAAATTCAATTTTCTAATTCTTTAATGAATTAAATGTATTGAAATAATTTTTTTTGCATTAAAACCAATGCCATCTGTGTCTTCGATAGACTTGTGTTTTACTTACAAAACTTGTTATTCAACATATTAAATGTGAGCAAATTAGCGTCACATACTGCGTAAATTTTGTGAGCATAACCAAACGGCAAATAGACAGCAAAAATCGATTAATATTTGCACACGGCGCAATACTACAGCAAATTGCTACTATTTAGAGAAAAAAATTTCCGTTTCGTAACTCGGTCATTTGATATATCTTTTTAAATATCTTTAACTTTTAACTATCTTAAGTATCCTATTTTTAAGTAACTTAAGTATATCTTTTATTTTTAATTATCTTAAAATATACGCTATACTTAAAGATATCTGAATGGCATGTCGAAAGATCCAACAATGGCACAGTTTACGTTTACCTACTGTAAAAAAACTAGACGAATTGTATTCGCCGAATTCTAAATAGAACCCGCTATAAAAAGAGAGTGCAAATTATTATCTTCATTCTTAATTTCAATCTTGACTTGATTTGAGTTAATTATTAATCATGTTATCATTCATTTTCTTGATGATAGATGTTCTTTTGCGGCGTAAGGGTAGTATAATGTTGTACAATGACAAAATATTCTTAACTAGAAGAAAAAATAACTTTTAGTTTGGGGTGTATTTTAGTAATTATTTAAATAGTTATTATAGTATTTGTAACAATAATAATATTTTTACATATTATGAATTTTTGTTTATTTATTTCTAACTTATTATACTGCGCGCCAATTATTTGTCAGTCTTAAAACACAACTTCTAATCGGAATAAATCCACGTAATTAAATCTATAATCGATTTAACTTTTGGTACTGATATAAGCATTATATTATATTTATTTTAAATAAATTTATTAGGATAAATATTTTTCGCAAAAATTTACGTAGAAATATTATTATCACGGTACCAAAATCAAATCCTGACCAAAAATGGACTTTTCCTCTATTTCATTTAATATTTTTTGATTATATTTGCAATTGAATGATCCATCCAAGACCGAAAATAATCTTTTCCTCTATTTATTTCTATTCGTATCGGTCTTTGAAATCTTTCACTTATCATTGTTTATAAAATTTTTTCTCGTTATATTTCCCTTCCGATAAACATCATGCTCATCGGTCATTGCTCATACGTATAGTCGTTTATTCAGCAAGAAATGGATATTTAATATACATATATGTATTTGCAGAGGAACTCGTCGGTGGAGCGCCTACCTCACCAGGAAAATTCTCGTATCAAGTTTTCCTGTTGAGCGACGGAGAATACTACAATTGCACCGGCTCCATCATCTCTCCGAATCACATCTTGACTAGTGCCTAGTGTGGAGAAGTTTACACACGAATCCTTGGAAAACTTGAAGGTTATCACTGGTACCACCCAAGTTGATGGAGGACAGATTCATAATGTGACGAAAGTTCACGTGCATCCATTCCGTGCGTTCTCCAGTTTCTTCAAACAAGATGCTGATATCACGGTGACAACTGTAAGGTAATGTGCTTCAGAATAGTTTGCCATTGTAATTTGCAATTTCGAAAATATCAGTTTATACTTTCTTCTAATGTCGGTGCTTCAGCTTGCTCCTTTCATTTGAAATCGCTTGTTTCAATCATCTGTTTCGTTCGTTTTAGCTTCAATCGTCGATTCAATACAATCAAAACCAATCTCCAATCGCTCTGCCCACCTCTCCGCCGTTACCCAAACGTGAGTGTACCTTAATCGGAAGAAACATCAGCATGAATGGATCACTTGCGCATCACTCTTCTCAAGATAAACCAGTACATATTCTCGAACGATGATTGCCAGGATTTTTACTCTAGTATGCCCTTGATCGACCACTTGTGTACAATGTCAAATAAATTCATAAATCGCTTTGAAATTGATGCTTGCCAAGTAATTAACACACATTGTTGAATGTGTGAGCATAGTATCCTCAATAGAGCTGATTGATTCGCCAGTTAACGAAAAGACTTCGTAGTTAAACGAAAACTTAATGTAAATTATTTGCGGGAGCTTTCCAGCAAGAGACACAAATCGACACGGGATTATTCCGTCATTGTCTCTCACTGAATATCTAATAAAGACAGAATGACTTCTGTGTCGATCTGTGTCTCTTGCTAAAAAGCTCCTTGCATTTCCAGATTGACAGCGGTACTCCGCTCATCAGCGAAGGCGTGCAGATCGGTATTACTTCTAAGATTCTTGCTTGCAGGGGTGTGCCTGATGTCTACACCAGTGTTTATTACTATAATGACTTTATCAAATTAGCCTTAAATGACAATTCATGAGACATAAACGACATAAGTCTATTCAATGTATCACGTCTATTGGTATAAATCTTTCCAGGCTTTTTTTGTCAAATTTAATTATGTACATTACTATGGATCTCCAAATTCCACTTTCTTAACATACGAAAAATATCGTAAAGAAATAATGAATAACTTCTTTTATCCCAAATGGACAATATTAGAGAAAGTAACAATTTAATTTTTCAATAGAAATAAAAATACATTAACGTATTGCATATAAGACACATTAATATTATAGATACCTATATTAAAATAAATTTTTGCTCAATTGTTATATAATATTTATTGTTATATAACTGATAGCAGATTGAATGTACAATGCTATCGATTGATTAATAATGATATCATAACTTGTATTTCGCTGATTCCAGAATTACGTGCATATATAATATATACGCAGCTTAACAAATCATCAACAGATAAAGATAACGCAAAATGTTTAATCAAGAATTTCATCAAATTTACTTTGAATCGTAATTATCTTTTTGTATTTCTTTAATGGCTCAATATTTTTATGTAATATACTGCAATGTAAAATAGTAAAATATTCAGTAAATTTGGAAATATAAAAAAAATTAAAGATGAATATTATTTTTTGGACATTTTCATATAATCTAAAAATATTCTGTAAATACCTTGATAAACATATAATAAATAATAACCAAATATTACTTCTGAAGATGTTCCATATAATAAAAATGTATTACAAATATATTTATTACATGTTTTAAGAAAAAAATTCTAAATGCAAATTAGACCGTATTCTTATTGTACAATGTTTTAAATGCAACAGTATAAAATAACTTATCTATTAGTACGTTAAGTTAAAATTACGCAACAGTGTAAGATAACTTATCTAATTAGTATATTAAGTTGAAAATATGCAATTTTATTTTTTATATTATCTTGAGTTTGTTTTTTATTTAATGTATTAAAAGAAAATGTAATTCACATCTTACATATATAATGAAACATTTTATTTGCTTTTCAATATCTTAAATATTGTTGAGATGAACGTTCAGCTCCTCGATAATAATGAAGAGATACGTGTCTGTTTAATCATTATACATCTTATCGGTCCTCTCCATTTAATTCATACTGTGTAATTACAATATTTGATTTTATCGTATTTGCCTCATTAAAACGCAGGATGCGTTATTGCTTTTATTTGCTTTAAAAAAATATGACCAGCTGTTGGCTTTGCCGACGTCAAATTCCAGATATGAAATTTTCACGGATATATGATGGAAATTTTTCAGCGGATATGAATCCGATATAAAAGAGAGTGAAAATTATTGTCTTCCAGTTTCATTTTTTACCTGTTCTGGGTTAATTATCGATTATGTTACCATTCATTTTTTTAGTGATCGGCGTTCTTGCGCAGCGTAAGTAAAATATTGTACAATGATAAAATATTTTTAAATAGAGGAAAAGATTATTTTTGGTCCAGGATAAATTTTGGTAACTTAATATTCCTGCTTGAATTTTTATATATTTATTTCCAATTCAATAAACTACGCACTGATTATTTATCAGCCTTAGAATACAGCTCCTAATCGAAATAACAAATTCACATAATTAAATCTATAATCCATTTAACTGTTGATGCTAATAAGTGTCATATTAAGATCCGTATAAAGAATTTATTGCGAAATATAATATCGATTGAAACTGACACAATCGGGAAACTCAATTGTTGTTGAATGTGACAAATGTGTTTGACTAGCAAAATTAAATATGTAAGAATTGCCATGTAAAGTATCTAGTTGTCTCATGAAATTACGTGATTAAGAAAAAAAATTCAAAAAATTGAAGAATCCGAGTTCACAAAATTACTCACTTTCGGCTAATGATAAATGATACTTGTTTCAATTTATATTGGTGGGTTTATTAAAACTCATCTTCCAAAAATTTGGGAAAATGAATAGTGAAAGATAAAATCTGAGTTAAAGATAAACCGTGGATAGTACAACTTTATGCTCATATAACAATTTTTTATATTATAAGTTGTGTGCATTATTGAATAAGTGAATGAGAAAGTGTTCATGTATAATTCCATTTAGAGTATAAAATTAACATAACAGACGTGTGTATATACAACATCTATGAAGAATCTATCTTTATCTGTGAAGAATTATAATTGACTCAAAAAGAAACAGAAAGATCTATTCGATTAATCGAACAGAATTTTTGGAACTTGCTATTTGCTGCGTCAATAAATTAAAATGAACATAAAATGTAATTAAATAATATTGAATTAAATAGAGAAAAAATATAGGAAATTTTTTATTCTGGATCTCGGTAGCCTAATAATAATATTTCTGCGTAAATTTTTATCTATTTGTTTCCAACTCTCAATCAACACATAGCTCCAAATCGGAATATTAAATCTACATATTTAAATCTATAATCAGTTTAATTTTTTATGCCAATAAGCATTATATTAAGTATACTAAAAAGAAATTTATTTAATATTTTTCGTAAAGTTGATACAAAAATATTATTATTCGCGGTAGATTGGAATCAAAGCATAGTTAAGACCCCAAACTACAATTAGATGGTAACACTAGTTCCGTTTATTACGGCACTTAAAAGGTACAGAGCGTTGAATTTTAGTTATGGGTGGTAATCATCCAGTATGTATACTAAGGGTTAATCTGCCACCGAAACATATCCGTCGCATTCAACAATAATCCCTGATGTTTCCCTGATTGCGTAAACTTAATCGATATTATACTTTGCTACAAATTTTTTACAATAATTTTAATATGTGTGATGCTTATATTAAGTATCAAAAGTTAAATTGATTATAAACTCAACTATATGAATTTACTATTCCGATTAGAAGATGTGTTTAAGATCGAAAAGTAATTGGCGCACAATTTACCAAGTTAGAAATAAATGTATAAAAATTTATACAGATATATTATTATGAAAATATTACGATCCAAATGGCTTCTTTACTTTATTTATTTGTATTCCTATATCAGTCTACCATCATTTACAAAATGTTTTTCCGTTATTCTTCGCCTCCAATAACATCGTGCTCATCGGTCAAACATCGTACATTCTGCAAAGAGTGCATATTTATTATATATCGTCGATTTGCAGAAACGTTCGCTGAGGAACCCGAAGCGATCGTCGGCGGTGAACCCGCCGCGCCAGGCGAATTTCCGCATCAATGTTCCCTGAGGTACAGAGGCAGTCACGTTTGCGGCTGCTCCATCATCGCTCCGACCAAGATCTTGACTGCAGCTCACTGCGTAGATGGTATCGCATCACCACCTTACAGCAACTATAAGGTAGCCACTGGCACCATCTCTATCAAAGGAGGTGAGATCCATGATGTGGCAAAAGCTGTCATACATCCTGAATATACCGGCAAAAGAGAAAATGCTTGGGCTAATGACGTCGCGGTGATCACAGTAAGTTGATATATCTCAGAATTGTTCGTTACTGCAATTTGCCTCTGGAATTTCGGAAATACCAGTTTATAATTTTTTTCTAGTTTCATCTAATGTCGGTCTTCTTATTGCTCCATTTTTCTCCTTTTATTTAAAATCACTTATTTTAGTCATCCGTTTTCTTCGTTTCAGCTCAAAGCACCAATTAAATACAACGAGAATCAAAAACCGATCCCCCTGGCCAAGTCTCGACCGACCGCCGGACAGCAATGTACTCTATCCGGATGGGGTCAGACCAGTGGACCGATTGGACCGCTCCCAAAAAGTCTTCTCAAGATGGACCAAGCCGTGGTCGACCCGGCCGAATGTCAGAAAATTCACCGTGGTATGCCCTTGACTGACAGCCACTTGTGTACGCTTGAAAGGCGCGGAATTGGCGCTTGCAGTGTAAGTAACGTTAATTATTGGATAATTTCTTGAATCTGATAAAGATGATTGATCCACCGTTATCGAAAAGTTAAATGGGAAGTAAATGAAAACGTCTATCTGCATTTCAGGGTGACAGTGGCGGCCCGCTCATCGCCAATGGCGAGCAGATCGGTATTACTTCCTGGGTTCTTCCTTGCGCTAGAGGTGTGCCTGATGCCTATACCGCTGTCCATCACCATCGCAACTGGATCATCTCACAATAAACCTAAGAAGAGGCATAAAGAGGCAATCTGTGAAACATAAAGGATATATTTGACGTACAATGTCAACTGGTTTCAACGTTCCGAAAGAATAAACTGTTGTGATATTACAGCACTGTTGTGATATCACACACCGACAATACATTGGTCTTTAAAAGAAAAGAAATTTCTATACTTATAATATTAATAAAAAAATAAAAACGTTTTAATTAAATTTATTTGAGTTGTTGATTTTTAAATGATAATTGCATAAATCTATCCAATTTTTTATGATAAATTTAATTATATGCATTACTATAAATTATAAATATAAATAATAATAAATAAATAATAAATAAAATAATAATAATAAATAGTAAATATAAATATGATTACATATAAATTCCACTTTCTTAACTATGAAAAGTGTCGTAAAAATTCAAGTTGGCCAGAATATAAATATAAGAATGACTAAAAAAAAAGAATGACTAATCTTATCTTGTTTTTGTATTATTTCTCCGAATTAAATCAGAAATCCGAATCAAATAAGGAAAATTAGAGCTACCGAGCGAATAACATACTAATGCTGCAATTCTAAACAAAATCGTAAAACTCATAACCTGTTTTTGTAAAATTCATAAGAAATTATGAGCAGATTTTTAATTATATGCGTACTATATGTCATACTCTATGCTCAAATTTTTACGATTGCTTCTTAAGCTATGACTTTACGATTTTATGACTGATTCATAGATTTGATTAGAATTGCAGCACTGATACCACCGTTATAGCTAAAGTCAAATCAGAAATTTATATATTATGTAACATCACATACTTCTCAGCCGTTCCATAATTTGTTGCTACGTTCTCGAACATTATTATTCGCACAATTTGCTCCGTCTAATTTAATTAACTTATTCTTAAAGCATTGACAACTTAGATTAGAATATAATAATATAATGAAAAAAAATAATGTTGAATATGACATACATATGTATTGTACAATCATCGTATTTATTCATTTATTTCGGTTATATTTACTTAAATTGTTATTAATATTAAAAAAAGATAAAATAAATTCAACCGATATAAAATCGCGGTTAATCAAATTATAGGAATATTGTGAGAGAATAAAATCGGTAGAATTAAGTAACACAGTATTATGTATGAATCAATACCTTATTAGGACGATTGATGATTCGTACATGATCGGTACATCGCCAATATGCTTTAATCGGTACACGATCAATATATAATCGTATTACTTCGAAACTGACCTTTAACTAACCCAGGCTTTTCAGTAAAGACAGCCAGTCGCTCATTGGACTATTTATGCGGAAGTGGGGTAATTCAAAACAAGCCTATAACTTCGCATGCATATAACTTCGCATGTCTATAACTTCGCAGTGATTATTTTAAACCAGACATCGGTCTGTGAACAAAAAATGGTGTTGAGAATTTTGTTACTCCTTAGCCTCCTGACTCTGTCCAATGGTGAGTAATGATCCTTTCAGATTGATCGATAATCATTCAAATGAATACAAATTAACGTACCTTCCTTAGAAATATCTTAGAGAAAAAATCGCTTTACTGTATTGAAATATTATATTAAATATATATTATAAATAAATGATTTTCATTTATTCATCTGTCAATTATTAAATATATGAATAAAAACAATTGCAAAACTTCTATAATTTTCAAGACTTCACTGAAAGACTGCTAGTTTTCAAAGATAAAAATTTGTTATTGAAACATATCTAAAAAATGAATTATTACTTATGATAATTTAAATTATTATTTGTTTCAATTTAAATTTTGAATATTCAAATCTAAATTAAATTATTACTTGTTATAATTTAAATTTTTGTAAAAATTGCGTTTTTCGACTGCATTTTATTAAATTACCAAAATTTAACAGATCATAATTCCGCGAGAAATAATCGTAGAGCAACAAACTATTTTTTAAATTAAAGGTTAAAATCTCAGCTTTAAAATAGTGTATATAATTTTTTTATTAGTGACTGATTATTGCAACAGGAATCTGTTAAATTAAAGGGCTTGTGTGAGATTTTAAAATTACCCAAGTTTGGAAGCGTGTACGGACTTGGATAATTTTCTTTGAGCATATTATATACATCAAATAAAAGTCTAATTCTTCCCCTTTAATTTGAGTTGTTGCTGATCGCTGTGCGATTTTTTGGCCGAGTTATTAAGGTTTGCAGAAGAAATGATCATTTTGATTTTGATCACTTATTACTCGTAAACAAATCAACATACAGTACTCCGCGAAAAGCATTAAATGAAAGTCAGCTCTTTCAAACGCTGTTATTGTTTTCTTCTTAGACTTACTTTTTCTAACAAAAAATTAAGTTCAAATATCACATATTTTACATATTTTATGTTTCTTCTTTAATTCGATATATCGTCACGAAAAAAGACCCAATCAAATCATTAAAGCAAAGTTTTGTAGTTCAAGTATACTACAATGAAAAAACAGTAACGTTTATCAGCTAAAACATTTTTATTCCATGTGTCCATCCTTCTTCAATTTGTCTAAATTGCTAAAAACTATTGATATTGCGTTAAAGTTAAAACTTTAAGCTTAAAAAATGTATATTTAATTTCTTGAGAAGTTCTTTATTCATTTATTATGGTAAAGTAGATCAATTCTCTTAATTTTCAACAATTTAAGTTTGATCTGCGATCAAAGTCAAAATGGCCATTTCTTCTTCAAACCTTGATAACTCGGTCAAAAAAAAAATCGCACAGCAATCAGCAATCACTCAGCAATTAAAGGGAAGGAATTAGGCTTTCATTTGAGATATGTTGGAGTAACATGCTCGAAAAAAAATGATCCAAGTCAGTGCACGCTTCCAAACTTGGCTAATATTAAAATCTCAAACGTCCCCTTTAATTTAAGAGATTCCTGTTGCATCAATGTCTCTAATCAAAAAAATATATATACCATTTTAAAACTGAGATTTTATTCTTTAATTTAAAAAAAAGTTTGTTGCTCTATGATCATTTCTCGCAGAGTCATGATCGGTTAAAAAGTGACCGCAAAAATCATCCGTTTCGTGAACAGCGAGTTTTGATAGGATTTTGATTTTAAATGATTGTATATCATCAAACATTCATCCCCTAAAAATTTCAAAGTGAGCATACCTTTTATTACTGAGATAAGAAGGGTTGAAGTTGGTATTATTCACGAATAAAAGGTACGCCTCAGGAGCGTCTGTGTACAACAAATATAGTAATCCGTATCTTCACTTAAAAAAACCACTTAAAAAACGCATTAGCAATAGTATTTCCCGAGTAATGTGGAAAGCTATTGTAAATACTGTAATTTTTATATATATGATTATCACTGTGTAATTATATTACGAAACTTAATATTATGATAATAATCTTTTTTAATGTTAAATTACTTGTAAATATAAAAATTATTCATAAATATAAC
>VBVQ01004849.1:0-13484 GCA_011636635.1 Tetramorium simillimum | reverse complement strand
GGACAGCAGAATTATATCTAGAAGATGAGAATTTTTCAACATTGCGTAATAATAATTCGACTAAGGGAAAATTTTGACATCCACACGTAATTTCGCCCCATTTGCTTCCGTGGTTCAATTTCGCTTCCCTTTTTCTACCAGAAATTTCTCTTGGAATCTTCTCTTGTTTGGAATTGTGGAAACTGCCACTGAAATATATCCCGTTCCTCTGAAATTTGATATCGGTAGTATCTATTTGAAATTGCTAAAATTTCATGTATAATATAAAAATTCCGCAACTTCAATATTTTGAAATGATAAAATATTGATTTTTAAATTTGTGTATCGATTTTTCTTCTTTTTCTAACAGGGAAATGGTTAAATAGTAATGAAGAGGATTTTAATTGAATTCCATGGTTGCACGCAAATGCAACCTGATTGCATTATTGTAGAGCATTTTTTTAAATGTAGACGACGATTCGTCGAGGTCGCAAAGGGAGTAGCATGAGTCATGCTAGTCACATCTGACATCGTAAGACGCGCACGCATGGTTAAAACAGATTCACGGACGAGGGATTTCAACCGGTGCGAGCTTAAGACATTTCTTATTTTTCATTGACGAAATTCATGCAACATTAGTCACGGTAGACATAAAAATTCCTTACTACCACCTACTATCGATTTCTATAATACGGTCAATTCATCTCTTAGCGCGCGCCGTTTCGGATTTTCTTCCGATAAATATACAAGAACATCTACGAGAATCGATAAATATTTAACGCGTCGCCGTTGAAACAGTTGCGATCCAGAAATATTGCCCTAGATTACGAGCTTTCCGGAGACAGAAAGACTTACTGAATCTTTAAGCAGCATCTATTGTGATGGTCTATTCACAAAATATTATATGTTACTATACACATATATGACAGATATCATGATTACATAAAAATATTATCGAATAATACACTTTTGTATTAACTAAAAGTATTATTCTTGTCATATGGTCTTAGATATAAAAAGACAAACGCCAAGTAACAAAATTATTATTTAATAATTACCATTGGTTTCATTTTAACCCAATAAAACATACTATAACTTAAAAAGAAGTATTTGCCTGCTGCATAAATTCATATTTTTTGGAATGAGACTCTTTCTATGGACTTAGAAAACTATATTATTTTAAGAATGCAAGAATACATATTGTTACATAAATATATTATTTTGTATTATAACTTTTATAAAAGATGAAAGACAATATCTATTGGTAATAATTTTTTTTATGATGTTAAAATTAATTTCATATAATACCTTTTCTAAAATTTTATCGCAAATGTAATGTTCAGCGTTTCGTCTCCACGTGGCCTTGATCGCTTTTACGTCTTCACGCCCTTTTCATCCTGCTTTCACTTTCAGATCATTCATGGCAGTGCTTAAGAAAGTGCGTACGTGTGATGGCTGGCTGGCACGTGCAAATGTTTGCAAAGTACATTAAAAAGCGAGCATCTGGTCGCAAGGAGAAAAAGAAAGTCGACTGCGGGTGATAACACGGAGGAAAAGAAGGCGTGAAAGAACCGGAGGGATATAATTGCACCAAATGTTTTTTCCCGTTTCAATGAAGCTATTATGACACCTCTTTTACACTGTCCATCTGTGTCATTCTTTTCTCTCCTCGCTTTCTCATCTTCATTTCTCTTATCGTGACTTTTTCACTTTGTTTAAATTTTTTATCATTTACATTTAATTTTTATAAAAATTATTTTTGCCTATTCTGCTCTTGCAACTTTTCGTTTATATATTATTTAATTAATCCAATATCTAATTTTAATTTAATTTAATATCAAAATTTTAATTTATTGTTCTATTAATTATGAATTAAAAGAAGCATTTTATTAATTTTTCCGTTTTTTTTATTTAATTTAATTTTTTAATTAATTTATTAATTTTGAATATTCGTAACTATTTTTTTATATGGGAGAGTTACTTTTATTTTAATAAAACGTAATTAAATCGAATCAAATTATATACAATATAAAACCTTTAATTTAATTCTTTTTGTAGCTTTCTTTAATTATATTTATTATTAGACATTTCTAACCGTATATGTTTTTCTTCTTTTTTCTTTCTCTTTCTCTTTTGTAACTATATCCGTGTCTTTCTCTCACTTCTCATAAGTCTTAACCCTCTTTTTTCTTTTTCCCCCCCGTAAGTCTTGAAGCTCGCGTCTTATCCTCCTTATCCTTGTCCCCTTTTCTCCCTTCTGCATTCCTTTCGTACTTTCATACTCGATTTCTATTTCCCCGAGGAGCGACAGCGGTCTCCTGATTCCCACTGGAAGAATCAACGACTCTGCGGCCGAAGACAAAGCACGGTCGTCGATGATGTGTCTGACTCGTCGTTCGGCCGGATAATCCGAGTGGCATTCGTCGACCAGAATCGATAAGGACGAGAACGAACGAGATGACGGAATTGATCGAGCGAGAATCGGAAAATTAGTGGCGTCCATTGACAGAATGCTCGTTGCATATCGTCGATAGTCGATAGTCAAAGAAATCAAGCGCGCACGCGTATGTGCATATATAGAAATTGGTATGTTGTTAGTCAAATAAAAAAAATCTGTTTAAATTGGTTTAAATTTATAAAAAAAAACTGATAAACAAGTTAAATCAAAAGCAAATTTAAGTTTAGAAAATAACATTTAGTAAATTTATTGATAATAAAATAATTGATAAAATTAAATTCTTTTGTAATACATTTCGTTAACTTTATTGTTTAAATTTTCATTCGCAAGGTCAATAAGTTATTTAATTAAATCATTTTCAGTGCATATTTCAATTTTAAATGATTATCGTATTGCCGGTGAGGAAAATGCAATTAAGACTTGAATAATTTATCTACAAGGTATAATTGCTTTCATTGATAAGATCAACGATTATCACTTTTTAATATGATTTTGTAATAATTATAATTACGTAAATCAATTTAATACGTTATTGACAATTACTGTGTTCTTCAATTAATCTAATGGAGATTTAATTATAACATCTGATCTCCATTAAATAACAAGATGTATAGTTGACTAGATAAATGAAGAGATATTCTCTTCTCTGTTTTGGGATTTAAATTCCCTGAAGAACAATAAGCACAAACTTTGGAATCAGACCTTAACAAGATCATTAATGTACAGAATATTTGTAAAGTGCTCGTTAAACTTCGGAAATATATTCTTCATCGGGATTGCATTATATCTCTGCAAAAATTTAAATCAAATCATGATTATATTGCATTATAGAACGTTAAAAACTATTACTTAATAATGAGTTCGTTCAGTTTTCAGCAATGTACATAATAAAATTTTATTAATCAATTATTCTTGTGCAAATTTAAAAAGTTTTGGTTTTAAAAATTGTCAATAATATCAAGCATTATATAAATGTAATGATTATTTTAAAATCTACAGATATACAAAAATATTAATATGTATTTGATTAATTCTCTCGGATAATGATCGGATAGCGACATGAAATTTTTAAGATAATCAAGAAAAACGGTCTCTACTTACAAAGTTATATTTTGCTTCAACTTGTATCACTGAGATTTAAATTTTAATATGATAACACACACTAGAATATGTAATTTCAAGTAATCAAAGATGTAATATCTTGTATGAAAAATATTTCTGCAATTCGCTTACATCATTGGTCATAATCACGTGCTATAATCATAAATCTACAGAATTTTCATTTGCACTGTCATCAATCGGTTTGTAGGTCCATGTTAACATGGTATTGCGTCGAGCTACGAGCTATTCTCGAGGCCCAATCGACGAATATCTTTCACGAGCTCGTATATACGTTCTCATTGTCGGTCGTTCGCCTCTCAGGCAGGATTTATATTACCAGTGCACGCGTACACGATGACACGTTTCGATCGCATTGCTGGTCCGGCGAGTTGTTCTACCTTCGATATCCGTCGCACTAATCAGTATCCGTTTCCTCAGACTAGTAAAAGCTTCGATACAACTTCGTGCTACACTTGATAGTAATTTATAATAAGTATTATTATTTATTATAAATTTACGCATTGTTTCAACAGTTTTATAATAATGTATGTATTTTAATTAAATTCAACGCATATTCCATCACACAGTATGATATAAGATTTCTTTTGACGTAAATAATGAAATGCAATGAGAATTTTTCAGCTGAAGAAATGTAGCAAGAGAAATATACATTTACATGGTAATGAAAAGTCGCATTTACTTATCTTTACGTTCAGCAACAAAATAAATTTATACGAGCAGTGAAAAATGCGTGCTCTCATGTTTAATGTAAGAGTGCTCTCTTATTGTTAGATGCATGTGCACACGCGTGCATATATGCTTGCGTGCGTGCGAGAGCCTTTCTTCTGCAAGACTAACTTTGTTTGACAGGAAGCTGCAGGTCGCATAGAGAAAATTGAGTTTTCCTGGTGTTACTGCCACGGAGCCTATCAGGAGCAGCGCGTATTCGGTCTCGGTGTGACGTTTCCTTTCTGTTCTTTTATCCCCGTTCACTTCCTTCGATCCTGGCCTCTTCATTTTCACACCCACTTTCTTACTCGCCTGTTCCCTTCCTTTGCTTGGACTTTGTCGACATGAAAGTTCGAAGGACTTTCAGACAACGATAATATAGTTATTTCGCGAGGAAGAGCAGAAATCGAAGAATGGTCATGAAAGTCCCCAAAGGGCATTATGAGAAGTCACTCATCCCGCTTGGAACTTTTATGAAGTTCGATTGAAGCTCCGATTATCACGTAACGCTGGTATGTGAATATCGATGCAATTATAATGTGCAATATTCATTACTTTTATAAAAGATTTATGTTAAAAGTCATTACAGGGACGATGCAAGAAAAATGTATTGCTTGCGCAAAGGTCGAAACATTTAATTAAAAAACTAATGACAAAATAATTTTCCTTTAAAATCAAGTTAGGAAGAATAAAATTCAAATAACTCCTAACAAACATTCTGATAGCGTTGGCGTATTCGCATGGAAAAAGTTTCATTCGTACATTTATTTAGTTTTTTATACGTATAGCGTGCATTAGTAAGATATCTGTAACATCTGTACAATGGAACTTTGGTTCAATAAACAAGTATTACAAAATTTTTTACATTCTGCAGAAAGCGAATATTAGTCAGCTATGCATACAGAGGCAGAACAGAGCGTAACATAAAAACGAGAATATACTGTTATTTCGAGAAAGCTTGTTTTTATTCGTTGCTTTTCTTTAAGAATCCTATATTAGATTCCCTTGTATTAGGCTTTTTATCGTTTTATTCAACAAAGTTTCACAAGAAATATTCGGATTATCTAATAAAAATAAAAAATTTGATAACAATGAATTGATCTTTGAAAACAAGGTGTTATGAGAACAAGCAAAATTATATTTAAAATAAAGTATCAGTAGTGCTGTTTGTCTTTATCACATTTATTATTGAAATCAACAGACACGGTATCTTGCGCCAAGTCATGCGCAGCAGTGAGGTAAATTGTGTATCTATACGCGAGTCGATTGGAAATGTACTCTAAATGTTATTATCTTGGAGCATTATTATTTCTTGATTCAACCATCTAATCATTTTTCAAAATATACTATTAATTTACATATATGAATATAATATATTTTTTAAATTACATAAATAATTCTTATGATAACTCTGCGCATTTTTTTCTCAAATAGTGTAATTTTTACATAATTTATATCAAATTTTAAATTTTTACTCTAAACACCATCTTAGAACATCATTATTTCTTGATATCCAATCATTTTTCAAAATATACTATTAATTTATATATATGAATACAATACATTTGTCAAATTAATAATTAATTTTTATGATAATTCTGCGCATTATTTTTTCACTGTAATTTTTACGTAATTTACATCAAATTTTAATTTTAAACTTGTATTATATTAAAAAAACGATTGATTATATATGAATAAGGCAATCGAAATGGTGATAAAGAATATTTACGCGAGCAAAATGCGCAAAATCGATCCACGTAGACCGAGATGTGCGGCACGTGCCGGTGCGAGGATTAATGACAGCGTGTCGTTACTGCGTTCGTTCCGGCGGGATATACGGTCCGTTACAACCGCGGAATTGCTACCGAGAAGAAATTTTATATCGCACACCGGCATTGCCTTATGGGAGTTACACTTTTATGCCGCGGCCGCGGTACAATTTCGCGTTGCGGGCGTAACGCGGAGAATTTCCGTTCGGCACGTTGCAGTGCGGCGACGAGATATATCGTTTTCGAGTGTGGCGCATACACGAAACGATACATAGTGAGGGGGAAAATTGCGGCGAGACCGCAGAATCACCACATCGAGGGAAGACTAATTGTAAGACGACCGCCACTCCTTCCGTGAACAGCGTGCGAAGTTTCGTGTCCGCATTCTTGGAAGGATTTTGATTAACGACAAGCATTGATTTCTTATTACTAAGTTTCGTGACAGGTCTCACCAATCTTTCTAAAACTCTCGTTAGGGAACGCGGCGCGAACAATTCATCAATATTTCACAATTCGTTAAAAATGGAAATGATTATCAATCACATTGGCCAGTAATAAATCAGATGAACCGGCTCAAATTTTCGGATATACTGGAATATTCAGACGTTATCGACGTTCAGTTTTTACCGGGATTCAGAGACAACGCTCTACGTAACTTGGGTAATTCAGGTAACATAAATATAGCTGACCTGCTCCGGATAATTTAAATATTTTGAACATTATAACCAGGAACTTGTTATTTACATTTGAGAAGACCAAATCCAGATTTATTCTAAATACTTGAGTTTATTCTAGTTATATTTATGTTATATTTATAATAACTAGATAAAACAATTGCTTCAACACATTTACAGTTTCAAGCGGGACAATGAAGCTTTACAAAGGGCAGATCTTTTTAACGCGAAAATACCACGCAAAATTCCACGAAAATAATTTCCAAAGACTGATTTCACATTTCAAAATATTATTTCCAATTTAAAAGACCGATGTTTTTGTTTCTGCAGGAATTACATCCGAGCACTGCTATGCGGTATTTAAATGCGGTCTCATTGTCTGTGTATGTATTGCATGTATGCAATATTATGCAATAAACGCGAACAAGCAAAATTTCGACTCAATTTTATGTATCTATCGAATAAATGAAATATTTTACGCATATACATATGCACATATAGCATACAACAAATATAAACAACGCACATTCGTCAATGGCATTGTCACATGTCCGCTATTATGAACATTTTGCGTTTGCCGAACATAGCCAATTTCTTGTAACAGCTGTATTATCTCGTTCGGTGCAATCCTTTTGTACATATAAAATTATTTGTACATATAAAAATTGCGAGAGAAATATAACTCTTATTTAGTAATATATTTATCACCATTAAATACGCTTCTTTAATATTGGAAAGAATATGTCGCTAAGAGTAATACTTAAAATCTTGCGGTATTTATCTGTTTTCTTTTTACTTATGACGTAACCGTAATAGAGAAAAAAAATGAATTGAACTAAACAAAAAATATCTAGATGCTTTTTTAAACGTTGTATTTATTCAGACTAAAATAATGCTTGCAAATAATATGAAAGAATATTAGTTCCTAGCTAGTTTTCGTTCTTAACCTTATAACTAGATAAAAAAATAATAGTTACGAAGACGTCATATTTTCTTGGTATCATCAAATATTTGTGTTGTCAATAGATATTTTCGTTAGAGAAAAGAACGCGTTCTTGACATTAGTCAACGATCAAATTGCTTTTGTGTAGAAAATGATTATAGCTAGCCATCGATATTTGAAGGATACTTTACGTTCCGCGGACTGATGAGATGATTGAACAAATAAAAGTTTTCCCATCCGGTCGAGAATGGGTATATCTCGAAATTGAACAGTAAATATGTGCGATACATGGCGGTCACGATCGCGTGACTTCGACACGAAAAATGTCAAATAAAAACACAAGGTCGATGTATTTGATTTAACATCAAAGTTTTATATCACGCGATTGCCAAGGATGTTCGAACTGTTCTCATTTGAGATAAGTATTCAAATATAAATGACTATTATTGATGAAATCTTATTACCAATTCTAATAAAAACATGAAAAAATTGTATTTTTTTAAATTATGTCAAAGTTGCGAATTTACTAACATAGAAATCTCATTTCACGTTATGAGAAGCTTATGGGAATATCAGAGGTAACATTCTGAGACTAAAGAGTGGCGTAAGGCAAGTTTGCATAATCTCTTTAAAAAAGGTACATCATATTTTGTGCTCCTGCTTTACGTAAAAAACCGCTGCTTTTTCAAGATTGCATTTACTAATTTTAATTAGGATTCTGCAAAAATTTGGAAGATTGAGCTTTACTAAATGTAAATGTTTTATATGTAATAATATACTTATGTATTTCGGTGGATTCTTTCATTAATATATCTAATCTTGATATATATACGCATACATTGCCACTTTTTAGCCAAAAAAAATTAAATATTACATGTTATCATTAAAAATATCAGCATTATAAATGTTTGTTATATTATATTTTATAACTTATACAATAATTATAAACAAACTTGTTACTTAATATTGTGATTTAATATCTGTAAGTGAGATTTTCTTCTCATTTAATAAATTAATTTTATTAAAGTTTATTTGTATTAGAGATTTATGCAAATAAATAATTTTTAAGTGATTCTTAAAAACGAACTATTTTATCAAGTAAACGAGAGCCAAAAATTAAAAATAAATTTATAATGAAATATATCTGTTAACTTTTTATGAAAAATGAACAATTCTGATATTTTTCTACATTACATAGTACGAGAAGAAAAAAGTGTCTCTCTTTACGACACGACTTATGACGAAGCATTAAGCAAATCGTGATCCTCATAAAGAATTAAAATTAAAATGCCACGAGTAATCCTTCGCGGAAAATAATCCACAGTCAGCGTCCTGCTTGAGAGAGCAGATGGTATAAGCTCACTTTCGGAACGTCTCGGGGAACGGAGGGTTGCCGAAGGATCGCGCAGAGTGGCGTCGGGACGCGCTAACAATGGGTAAAATGGCTAGCTTGCGGTTCGTTTTACGTTGGTTGAACTTTCGCGGCGTGCGAGGATTTCCGACCTTCCTTTGATTTGTCCTCTCCGAACACATCTGAAACCCCTACCCCGTGCATATATTCTCCGTTCCAACTCCCTTTCCTGCAGAATATTGAAATTGGAGCCACGCTATTGAATTGCATTGACAAATTGGATTTATTTAAGATACCGTTAAAATGCAGTTGTCGATTAGTTAAATAGCAAAGATAAGAATGAAATCGCAATTTTTTATTAAAGTTGTTTTATTGCGCCAATTTATCTAAAAAAGAATCGTAAAAAAATATTTTTATTTGTAATATTGAGAGAAAAATTACTATTTTATAGTGTAGTGTTTCCACTTTTGAAATTTGTATCTTTTTATAAATTAATATAAAATATTAATTATTAATGCTATTGATGTTTCCTGTATACAGAAGCGTGATTGTCTCTTTATTCATGTACTGTGGTATGATTTATACCACATTCTGCTGCACTGTTTAATTACATGATAGTGTTATCGGTTTCTCTCTAATAATTACCTAGCTCTCATTCGCGCGTTGCTTGCGCTTTGCCACGGAAATTGAAATTGGAGATTTGCCAACGAGGTGAATGATGGAAATGATTTACATTTCCACACACATATATAATATATATAGGTACATTGTGTACACATATCCACTGATAAATTTATCGTTTTCATTATATATTTATTAATCTTCAAGATTTGAAGGAACAGCAAGAAATATATTTTCCTACAATTCTTTGTTTTTTAAATTAAAATCAATTTTTTAATTAAATTCTATATAAGTGTTATATAAAAAAATTTTCCAAAAATTTGTTGTTATTAACTTTGCAACATATATGTATGCTTTTTATTAATAAGAATGTGTGCTATTCTTCACGGCATGAGTAAAACTATTTGATAGTCCGCTGAAATTTCACGTCTAGTCACATTTGCCTCGTCACGTACCGTGCCTCTATAAAATAAACGGTGAATTGTGGACTTTTGGGTTCGGGAAATTTAATTGCTCGCCACCCCGTCGCGTCAATGTGAATCGATCCTCGTTGCGGTCGGCCGTTCGACTTTCAAAATCGGCTCGGCTATTCGACGCTCTTCCGGAATTGGGTGTCCTGTGTCGGCCGTGTTTGAGCAACGCGTTTTGTAGAAACGCTCCGGCATATTGCGCTTCATCGTTGAAAAGAAAGGTCCATGGGTCGATTCGTCGTTATTTGCTCGGCCGGAGTCCGAATGAAATTCCCGAACCATTTTGACGACAGTACCTACAATCATTTGCGAGCCACAACTTTTTCCAATCGTCTCTCTTTTCTTTGAGGGCCAAACATTCTTTTGGTTTTTAAATATCAAGAGACGCGGCAGCGTCTCCCGCCAAGTATGTTTTACAGGGCTTATATATTACGAGTGTGATCGATCACGAAAAAAAAAATTAATTTTAGAGGCATATTAGACTTTTAAATTTTTTTCTACGAAAACATTGTATACTTAATGTAAAATAATATTTCTTTTTTATTTATAGTAAAATTTATCTAAATTTATAAATTCATAATCATGCTTATTGCTAAAGTATATAAGGTATTCGACAAAATTATACAAAATAAGAAGTTGTAAAACTTAATTTATTTGTTACATAATAGCTACATTTAATAAAACGATTATATTAACCAAGTTAAACGCGTTTAGTCAACACTTAGAAATAAATTTTGTATTATAAAAAGTTAATAATTCTTTTCTATGCACCGTTGAGATATACTGGTCTCTGATATTTCATTCTCTCGAAAATTACATCGACATGGCATTATCGACCAGCAATTAACATGTAACTTGATTACATCCAGTATGAGCTGCCATTACCATACATCCTCTTGAAACGGCATTGATTATATTGGGTGCGATTTAACACAGTTTCGTTACCATGTCAAGGTATTTCCAAAAAGTGGATTAGCGGTCGATTCAAATTGTCGTGTCAATAAAAACGTTGCAAACGTTTGGCGGAGGCTAAAGCGGATTACCGGAAGCCGATTTCTCAGACTAATTTATTGCTACGCAATCTACTTCGTGCTCGTTTCCTGAAATGCCGGAATTTTTATTTATGTCGCGTGTTATCCCGAAGCAAATATTTCCGTCTACAAAACACAATCCGAATCGCCGACCTTTTTCTAGTTTTATTTTAGTTCATCGCCTGTTGATCTATTTTGTTTCGACGCTAATATTGCGTACAATGTTACCTCTGCCTATTTCGCTTTGTGTATTCTGTACACGTGTGTTACAATAGCCGTTATATTCTGACGCAGGGTTGATCAATCCTGTTTACTTTGGATAGTATACACCCAACGGCTACGCTGCACGAAAGTCTCCTAACAAATTTCGCAACTGACAAAGGCTGATTTTTACAGTGAATTTTCATCGTCTCGCGTTTTATATTGTTTAGAACAATTTCACATGACAGGTTCGCGTAATGCCGATATTAAAACCGTATTGCCATTTTGCGCAATATTTTTAAAATAATAATTAACTTAATAAAAATTTTAATTAAAATATTATACTCTCCATTTCTTTTTCTATTATATAAATTTGGTTATACATAAATATAAATGTTATATAATTATTTTTAATACAAAATTTAATATATCTAAGAATAATTATAAACAGACAAAAAAGAATAACCTAAAAAAAAATAATTTTTTTATATTGAAGCATAGATGCTTCCATTTCTCTCTACTATTTCCATCCATTTATAATTAATACACATTGTTTATTCTTTTATTTTTTTATTTTTATGTAGACTTGCGAAAAAATACATATGAATAAAAAAAGTATGTCAAAGATGCCCGTGCAAATTTTAAATGAATTATTGCGTGAAATTTATTCCGTTTCCGGATAGTGGCACGATACGCTATCTCTGGTATTGTGACAAGTTATACACAATGGTTATTTTTTATCCTCCCGTATTCGGGAAATTAAATAACAGGGAAATTTATTTCTCGCGAGAACGCACAATCCGTTTATAATTTCGTGTCGCGAAATTGCGCTGCGCTTTAGTGGCATTTATTTTCATGACATCGATGTCATGATATTTACGAAGTCCATGATTGGTGGCTGTACAATAATAATATTTATTTCCGGTTACATATTTAATTGCAAATACATTTCATCTTAAAAAAATTATATTTATTTTTGCAGATTTTATCAAGATATTTTACCAAACTTATAGTATCCCACACAACATTTCGTTGTCTTAAAGACGCGATCAGAATTAATTGCCAAACTTAAGGAAAATAAAATTAAAGAAACTGAAAATGTGGATGTTGTATCACCAAAGAAAACGTATGTTACTATATGTATATACTATTTATCATGTGTTTGTCATCTCAAAATTTATAAGTGAAATTTTTTACCGTTCTTGGGTCAACAAATTAAATCCTTTCTCCAAAAGCCCGAAGGCCGAATAGATAAATTACTGTTTGTTATGTATTATGAAAAAAAATTTTTAAATTACTATATATATATATATATAATTCCTTGGATATAATTTTAATAAAAAAAATAAAATAGATTTATTAGAAAGAATATAATTTATATTCTTTTAATGGATGAATGTTGATCCAATTTTTTATTTTTCTGAAGAGTAAAATAATAGATTTCGAGGGATAGCAAAATTAGAATATGTCTTACAATTAGTTATTGACTTTTAATTTTATATCAATACCTATAATTTATGTATTGCATATATTAATTTGTATTTAGGACTGCATTTTTCAATTAAACTAAAATTCAGTTAGAAAATCAATACATAACATGGAAATTATATACAAAAAATCTCAATGCAAATTGTATAAAATATTTTATTTTGATAATCTTTTGCACAATTCCCGCACAAGCCCCGCATATATAAGAGATTGAGATTCTATGTGGGCTTTCTGTCAGTTGATGGAAAAGAGTTCCTCACTCTGTAGTCTACGGATTAAAGTGTGGAAAAAAGAATTAAGAATAATATAACGTCTTAAAGACGTAAAAAAAAGACGTCTTTAAGACGACTTTTAACAATGTCTTAAAGACGTCAAAAAAATACGTCTTTAGGATACGCTTTGTGTTGTGTGGGAGTCGCGACCTTCGCATCACGGCCAAAACTCCTCCAGCTAAGACATTAGTTGTGTTTTAGGATATTACATGTCGTACATAGAGTCTCAATCTCTTATATGCGGGGCATTAGATCCAGCGGGACTTGAAGCCGGGACCTCTCCGACACTAGTCAAGCGATTTAGCACGGAACCACTCATCACCCCGATTTGCTTATCTGATAGTTGGTAATATAACCTATATGTATTAATATCTTTGGTCATGCAACTGCTTAATAT
>VBVQ01004848.1:0-13505 GCA_011636635.1 Tetramorium simillimum | reverse complement strand
ATTTATAATATTATAGCTTAGAATTCCGCCTACATTATCGACCTCGATCAAGTTCGAGCGAAACGCCAGCATCCCCTTAAAAGGCGAGGGATTCAACTACACGCGCTACAGATTTACACCGGCTTGTCGTCTTGCTTGTCGGCAAGCGGGATCAGAAGTGTAGTGAAACGCGGGAGAGATTCCAAATGCAAGCGATCTCAAGCGTTAATTTTCCTATTTATTACATGTGTATACATGAAGCGCGTAGTAACGAAAGGGTTCTGGGTCCTTCAAATCCCATTTTCAGCGGTAAAGTCATGGAAAAACTTTTAAGTTGATGACATTAGCTGGCATTAGAGATTGTTATACCTAGCCATCCAATCTTGTACTATTTATACATACTATATGTGCATACGTCGCGAAAATATCCGAGTTGTTGCTTCATAAGGGAGGAAGGGTCGTTCGATTCAACCTTGCAAAGCATGGAGCAACAGTGAGAGAAAGTCGAGTAGAGAGAATGTGATTCTCTAATGTTGAGATAATATCGCCGGAATAATCTCAGGCCGCGAATCGAAGAGCGACACGACGATCGTCGCCGGGTGGCGTGTGAAAAAGTGTCCGGGTCAGCCGTATTTATTATATAATATTATATATTACATATGTGTGTAGCTTTACAAGTTACGTTACAGGACAGATATCTAGGGAGAATATGATGGAAGACAAATGGATCGTCTTGATCCGCGGAAGAGACGCCATGCGAAACGACTTTGTGAAAGCACCGATTAATTCAGACTCCGTAATCTCTTACATACAAGTAATACACGTAGAGTAACGATACGCAACTAGGAAAAATTTTTGGTTAGTATTATCGGTCCGGTAGACAGAGGAGATAGAGGGGGAGGAAGGGAGGGGGAGGCCGAGAAGCGATTTTACGGTCCAAGTGCGCCTAGACCAACTTTCTCCGCGGGGGGAGGGGGAGAAAAACCGTCATGGATACGCGTTACCTAACCTGACGCGCCAAGTCTGCGCCTTGCAGCTCGCAGGCAGCTCCCTCCCTCCCTCCTCGCGCTCCGGGGTTTCTCCTCATCCCTTTCCCTTCGCGACCATCGCCCTCCCAACTTTTTCCCTCTCCCCCGTCTCATTTATTTACATACGCTAGCACCGTGTCGTCGTCCTGCCGTGCGGGCGACTCCGGTGCGCATTCCATTTCGCCGCCACTGTCGGCGTGTTAATCTCACTTTAATCCTCCCCGTCCTCCTCTTAATGCGATCGACGGGCGCCGCATTGAAATTTTATTTCGCGTATTCTCCAAGGTATTCTCCGAAATTGGAGAATTCACTGGACGAAGGGTGATGAAAAATTCCGAGATTTCGAATCGGACACGACGAAAGATTTTCACGTGCGCTTCACGCACGTACTCTTATTAAATGTCCACGTGTAAAGTAAGACCGCAAGGTATTGTATATAACAATGATATCGACCTGACAAACTGTGTGTTGTCCAAAGAATGATGGCGCGGGAAAAAAAATGATGCCGTTTTCCGAGGGTCCACGTTTCATCGAGGAAGAACCGCGCCGTGTCACGGCGCACCGGATCGTGTGTCATCGTCTTTGGCAATTAAGCGAAGTTCGGAACTCGACTAAATTTAGATTTAGATTCAGATTCCTGCGCCATCTTAATATCGGGCCATCGAAAGAGGGCATCAAGCTAACGCGATCGATCTTTCGAGCGCGGCGTGAAATTTCAACCATTTTCGTCGTGTACGCTATTTACATATTACAAAACGAGAGAAAAGTTATGCAAAGTTACGTGCATTAAGGTTGAACGGGGGCGAAACACGTGACACTGCGGTATATAAAGTAATACTTTCTTATACGTTGCGGAATCGACGTGCCGTGTCAAAAGCGCGGTCTCGTCCTCGTGTTATAACGGACCCTCCGTCCGTAGTACCGCTCTTGCCCCAAAAGTTAATGGCGATTTAGTAACAATGTCGATCTAGTCACGACGGTGTTCGAAAGCGACAGCGCGGGGGGTGAACTACCCTCCTAAAACCGCACGACGAGCTTCGATCGCTGCACAACGGTAAACGATGTTTCTCGCTGCATACATGTTTGCGCCACTGTACCGGCTGCCGTCGCCGTCGTCGCGGGCATCTTGACGCTCGTCTACGTTTTAGAAAAATCAACGCGCAGAAACATTAGTTCCGAGGCTGGAAAGTACGTGTGAGGCGTTTGCAACTAGGTACACACGGGAAATATCGATCCCGCGATCAAGTTTCAAGTAGTAAAGTAAGTAGGCAGTTCTCCAAGTCGATCCATTTTCACTTGTAAATCGGTTAAGGTTTCACTTTCAGAGAAGAGACCCTGATATTTATCAAAAAAAACCCTCAAGTGACTAATTATTATGAATTTCGAGTCTACGATATTTCACACGACGAATGTGAGTCGGTACTGCTGACATATATAAACCTGGGATGGCTTCGAGTCAATCACAAAAATCGTGCTTGCCCGTTTGCACAACATTAAACGATTCCTTCTCCAACAACGAGAAGGGCTTTCTGAAGGACGAGAAAGCTCGCCAACTAATCGGGGTAATTTGGTAAAAGCGCGACGCAGCGCGAGAACGGAATGTCCTGCGTTCGCTGCACTTTTGCGTTGGCGGAACGCGCCAGTCAATAGCCATATTACGTATGCTCCGGATAACTCGGATAATCACGTAACGGACGTAGTAGCGTAGGGCGGCAGCTCATAATTCGTGAGCGTTCGTCGAGCGTACCCCGTCGTTCGGTCGACGTACGCTATCGATATTCCGCCGAAACGAGAGACGTCCGGCGTCGGTGGTGCTGCTGCTAGTGCTGGTAGTGCTGGTAGTGGTGGTGGTGGTGGAGATGGTGGAGGTGGAGGTGGAGTTGGAGGTGGAGGTGGCAGCGGCGCGGCGGACGGTGCCATATTGAACGAGAGAGACTCGAGAGAGCGAGCGGGGAGGAGAGAGAATGAGAGAGATGGAAAGCGATCTCGCGCGGGTACTACGCGCGGGAACGAATGAACGGCCATGACGACGGCCCGATGCCCGATCCGTTCTCCATCGGGGCCTTGGAAGGAATGTTGTGTGCAATGGACAAAAAGAAATCGCGCGCGCGCGCGGGCGCGCGCTTATAAATAAATCTCGCGAACGGTGTGTTCCGCCGTCGCGTCGCCCATTTTCAAGAGTTTTTTTTTTCTCTCTACCTCCCATCCTTGCTTCATATTAATCTTGCGTTATTGCCGAATTTTCGTCACACTGAATACACAGCGAAATTTTTAACCAATATCTACAAAGTTGTGTGTAATTCGGGGAAATTCGGTGCGGCGCGCAGGAATTTATTTGAAGAATAAATGCTCAGCGTGCATTGGAAATTTAATAGCAACGAGCAACGCTCTCCAACGTTTGAAATCAATATAGGTATTTATAATAATACAAATAATGAAGAGACCGTTGTTTACACCGCTGAAAATCATAAATAAGTCCGCTGTGAAATTTTGAATGAAACTAGTATTGCATCTTCTTAATTTCTTAATTTATATTTTGCCTTACGACGCGAATTTCTGTACGTACGAATGTACGAACATTGGCCGGCGCTCGTCCCTTTATCACTACAACTAATAAAATTACTTTGAAACTGTGTGTGTTACAGTTTTAAGGGAGACTGTAAACGTGTTAATTTAGCAGAGACCTCGCCGGTTTCGATCGCAGACGAGAGGATTCCAACAAGTTGGCTAATTGCAGGCAAGAACTTTCACTCGTGGTCGAACGAGTCGATAAGAGAAACAAATGTTTTCAGCGCGATGCGATGCGACGTACGTACATCGACGCGATATACTTTCATAATTATGAAGTTTACAGGACGAGTGTTGAAATAAGAGCTAAACTCTTCGGGAGGAAATAAAGCGTCACGCGCGCGCGCGTCGCGATCAGCATCCGAGGTGGCGTTTACTTGAGATATTCCCCGCCACCGGTTCGGCAGTGTCGTGCCGAGCCTTCCCGCCGCGGGAAAATGCGAGCAATCGATAGCACGCGGCTCCGCATCGCGATAAGAATTTCGTTGCCGTCGTCACACGTCGCACGTCGTAACGAAGCTCCCACGGAATAGAATGGCGTGTCCCCCCCTCCCCGGCTTTTGCGGGGAGAGCGAAGAAGCGTAGAGAGTAGCCGGGAAAGAGGAGCGGAAAATTGTAGCAGCTCTCGCGAAACGAACGGTACCGCGTCCTACATGGAAACGAGTCTGGCTCACGACGAAACAAGTTTTACAACGTTTTCCGGAATTTTCAAATCTGCTCGAGTCTCCTTCCTAAACGTCGTTTAAACAGAGAGTCAACTGAGAATCATCGACCTAACAATAGGTACCTCAATCTCAACATCGGTTGGATTTACGGTTTAAAGTAATTTCTAAGGTAATTCACGGCGAATAAAAAAAAAGAAAAAGTTTCAGTTTATTTAATTAAAATTCTATTATTATCGCACTCGATTATTATGCACACGGTTCATTTTTTTCCCCTTACTATTACTTTAACTATTTAGCGACTGTCGGTCGTCAGCTACGCCTCTTTTGCGAAAAAATAACGCTGCCAGGGTATTCCGCTATTCCACTGATTTAGAGAGCGTACATTATACGTTCTCGTCGAGACTGTGTAGAGCTGTGCGACTAAATAGGCCGTGACTATTCGTACGACTTTCTCTCGCGGTTGCAATGAGCGAAGACATCGATGCGCCAGAAAAAAAATCGTATTTGGAACGAGGCTGCGGAAAAATTGCCGTGTTTATACAGCTTGACAAAGGAAACAACATTTGAAAGGTTCGCCAAAATTGCGCGTTTCGGCTCGACTGCGACACTAGCAATAAAGCGAAAGCCTGTTGTGTGGAAATAAAACCTAATGAAATTTAAGCATAATCATTGAGTAACCGTGTGTACGACACATGTACGTGTCAACAGTGTTTTTACATGATAAACATACGTACAAATAAGTAAACAAGTAAAATGCGAGGAATCTTGGTGCGGAGCGAGTTTTCGATCGTGCAGGATTTTCCATTCGCGTGATCCACCCTGCCGTTATATTTCGAGAGCTAACGCAAGCTTTTCTTTCCCCGCTTGTTTTCTTTGCGATGATTCTGCGCGGATATCCCGAGAAGATAATACTTTTCCCTGTTCCCTCGAGATTCCTTCAGCATTCATCATTTCCCGACACGTTGCTGCGCTACTTTGTCGAACAATTAAAGGTTAAGCACTAAAGAGGGGAGCGGCGAGTCGTTGACGAAAAAAGAGAGAGAGAAAAAAAAAACCGTCGTCCTGATATTGTCACTCTAGTTCGGCGAAACATTGAAATTGAGTTGACGATAAGAGCAATTACAAAGGTTTCCACGGTGTAGGATATATGTATAATCGGCGAGAGATCAATTTACAGTATTTGGAGTATTTCAATTCACATGGACTGCGCCAGCGTGGTCTTTTTGTCAGGCGTGCATTTTGTCATGTGCACATACAACGCAAGTTGAACACCACGATTACGGGAAAGAGTACAGTTCTGTCGAGTGTAGAACTTACAAATTCACAAATACAAATGCAATAGAAGAAAAATTAGCGCACAACTGTTCGCCACGGCAAAGACGCGATCTTTGTCGTACAAGAGAACCGTGTGTGAGCATTGTAAATAAATATACTACAGTGTGTACACGCGGTGAAAAAGGCGCGAACGTCTATGAATGTACGTTTCGCCGTGCGATCGTCCGACCTCGAGTCGCAGTTTTAGACGCGCGCGTATCAATAGCCATACAATAATAAGCTCGCTTGGAGACGGCCGGGAGCGGAAACGACGGGTACGCGGAGGAGGTGCTTTTACTCTCCCGTCGCGCGACAGCCTTCGTTCTCCCGAAGACGAACGGAGATTGCGCAACAGGTTAGGTTAGAGAATTTAACGAAAGCGGAAATCCATTTGGATTCACCGCGACGCGGACGGTGTGCGTGTCGCGTCGTGCGTCGCGTCGTCGCCGAGAAGCGCGTTCGGTAACGTCGAGAGAAGGCGTGAAAGGAGCGCGGGAGCGCGGAGCGTCACTCGCGCCGCACCGCCGCTCGTCGTCGTCGGACTTACTCCGCAACACTTTCACCGAATCACTGATTTCACGCATTATCTGGCGGTACCCGACGTACGTCACCGACTAGTACCGGGAATCGGAATTGTTCGCGTTCCGGATTCAGATTGATAAACGTCGCCGTTACACGCGCGCGCGCGTTGCCTTTACCGTACACATTCAGAACCCTGGCCTTCTCTCACTTGGAAAGAAATCACTTGTCTTACTCCTATTTTCTGAGAACTTTAGTCCGACCCTAGCACACGGAGATGCACTTAACACGCACGAACAACGAGTGCGGCAACGCGTTTTTATATGTTCTCGACAAGACACGATGCCGTAACTTTTTCCATACAGAGTCCTCAATTGTAATCGCCAACGCGCTCGTGAATGAAATCGATGAGACATTACATTTCAATGTTTAAATGGTGTACCGTGGATCCGCCGCGGCATGAATATGCAGTAAAAATGCAGAATCATCCATATTTATTTCGGGGCGAGATGAGAGCGCGCGCGAATGGAAGCAAACGCGCTGGGGTGCTTTCAACCTCTTAATTGATTAATTGCCGAGTGATACATTGGGCAATTTATCTAGCGTGCATATCGAATGCAAAACGCCTTCTTTTTTTTTCCAAGGGAAATTCAAGAGAGCCGCGGACAATGGAGAGCTCCACTCCAAGACGCTAGTAAAACATATTTCATCAGCGAGAGTTACATAACGTGTAAGATCCGCCTACATATTTACATAATTAATACTCTTGTAATTGACATGTATTATTAATGAAAAAATGAAATCTCTCTCTCTTCGCGTTACGTTGGACAGGACGTGGCATAACGGTGGCGATCCTTTCGGCGGCATCGCGCGGATTGTAATCGCGAAAGAGAATCGGCGGAGTCGTGCATGTCCACGCTACTCGACACGCCGCGGCGGCGGCCGCGCGGCCCCGAGAAAAATAAGAGACGCACATTCGCGTCGAATGTTGAGCAATCGAAGCTCCGATTATCCGGAACAGCGCGCGCTCTCTCTCTCCTTCTCTCGTGACCTTCCCTTCCGCGAGCGAGCGCGTGCTGCGTAGCGGGTCGTGCAACGGCCTCGAATTTCGCAGCGCGGCACATTAAGGATCATACGTTTACTTTGTTGCCCGCAGCTCGCCACGCGCGCCATAAAGCCACATCGCGACACGGCAATCACGCTAAGAGCAGATGTTATCCCCACCCCGGCGGCACGTCTTTTTCTCCTTCTCTCTCTCTCTCTCTCTCTCTCTCTCTCCCCCTCGCGCTCTCCGCCGCGAGAGACTAGAGCAACGGGATCCCTGGTGGTGGCAACGAGTCGGCTCGTGTCGTCGATACTCGAGTATCCTCGCCGACGCCGACGCCGACTCGCTCCCGCCGCTCCCACTACTCGCTGACTCGCAGCTGGACGCTCGTGCGACAATCGGCCGAATCGTCGTCGAGCGAGGCCCTGGGATCCTTCGGATTCTCCTGAGCCTTGCTTACGTGCGACTCGCGAGACGAGCGGCGTGACAACCTTCTATGTTTCTCATGTATATACATATGTCAAATAGATAGTCCCTCTCTCTATCTCTGTCAAGAGTTTTGTAAATTTAAAATATTCAAATATCCTGTTTCAAAATCGATGAAGACAGCTTGATTCGACACCTTGAAATTTTCAAACACTGACACGAGCCACGTCTAGTGATTGTGTTTTTTCCTCATAGCCTAATGTATAAAATATATGTAAACTGCCACCCCTAGTTAATGGTACGTTTAATTAGTTAATACCATAATCTGAGTAATTATCAATGCCGTTTAGCATCTAGTATTATTAGACCCTCGACACTGCCATAATTTGCCTGGTACTCTTATCTCCCTGCGGCACTTTTGTCGCGACATTACGAGCATGTATGTACGTGTAGGCACGAGCACGCCACGTGTAGCAGTGGGGCAGGCTCCACCAGCTCACTAGTGGTCACCGGAAACTGCCGCGCACGTTACATTACACGTCTGAAACATCTGCGACCGCGTTAATGATTATATCTGAAATTCCAGCGGCACCAAAGCGTGGCGTTTCGGGCTCGCGCTCGCACAAAGGTACGGCGAGTCTCCGTCGCCCGCTCGCTCGGGGTCTCGTGCCACGCGCTCTCGCTCTCGTCATCGTTGTAGGCTGTAGGCATGCGCGTGTGCGCCGGTCCGCATGTCGAGTCGCGCGAGCCAAGGACAAGGATGGAGCGACGAGAGAGAGAGAGAGAGAAAGAGAGAGGACGTGAGAATGTGTTCGTGTATGTGGCGCCGTAGTGTAGATAGATAGGTAGTAGGCTCGTGACGTCACGCCGTCCACCAGCTGGTCGAGAGACGCCGGCGTCGCTCGTTGTCTCGTTGCCATGCCCGTTCTTTACTTCGGCGACGTAAAGCGCCGCGCGGACGACGCGAGGGGAGAGCCACGAATTTTCAGGGGATACTTTAGGACGAGCTCTCGACGGTAGAGCCCTTCCACCACCAACCGGAGACAAAACGAAATGCCATACAGGTTCCTCCTTGGCGTCGGAAAGGGTTGTAAGACAGATGCAAGAGAGTTGTGAAACAGAGGCTTTGGACGTCCAACATCTCAGTTTTCTATTTTATAAAAAAAAAAAATTTAAGTACACGTATAACTGTACCGTTTCTCAAATATAACTTTTCGTTGGAGAATGTTTAAAATATTTGTTACATTTTAATTATTTGAGGCTAACTCATATTAGAGTTTTTAATCGATAAGCGATTAGCTTTTATTTATCAATTTAACTTGTGGAGCCAATTAAATTCAATCTTTCCTAAAAAGTGAAAGTCTGACGAGAGGAATGAGTCAATAATATGCAAAGTACGTAAACGAAAATTGACTATTCTATATATGAAACGTCGTTCCGTCCTAAAGCATATCTATCTCGAAGCTAAGTAACTTTATCTGGCACTCGATAGATAAAGAGGTTGTGGAAGCTCCGGAGTAGCTTTTTTTTTTCTTTTATCGATTTGTCTTAACCTTTATGGAGTTAACTAACTCTGGTTAGCGAGAGATTACCTGTCTGGTTTCTAGGTAATCTAGGTCATAGTCGGGCAGCTATACATAGATAATGCAGATCGAGAAACAAAGATTGGTTAACCGATGGCGGTTACGCCGAGTCTTATCGACATTGCGGAAATTTTAGATCACGTAGCCAAGTTGATTGAAAGTCTGTGTTTTACCTCTAAACACACAGTGGTTTACATATGGGACGACATATTGAAAACTGGTCTCAAGTTGGTTTGGTTTCCCAACGTCATGGCTTTTGTGTGCGGCGACAATGGAAACAGCTCGTTTTAAAGGTGAAGCTGTAAGGATTCAAAGCGAGGGATGAAAGCCTGAACCGGGGTGGGATCAAACCCTAGGCCTTTCGTTTGTCATTTTTCGAACGACTGCTCTTTGCCACTGTAAGCTAGACAGACTCTACGGATTAATCGCATCCTCTCGCACGTCCACTCGTCTCTACTATCGCTACTTAGTCCTTTTGTTTCAAAATTCCTTCAAGAGCGGATCTTTGTCCACTTGGTACTTTCTTTATGCAGGAATTGTTTGTGTTTGTTACATTTTATAAAATATAATATTACCGAAACGATAACGAGGCAAAACGGTAACAGACTGCCTCTGTACAATTTCAATTAGTAGTGCGTAATAATCCTTCGCTTCTCGCGAAATCGCGCGGAAATTTTATTTAATAAAGCAGTAAGATTGAAACCATTATAACGATAAACTGAATACATCCTCAAATTTCGGCCAAGTGTTAAACGGGTTCTTTGTCTCGCGTAGCAATAGCACAACCACGAGCGTTTTATTCAATTCCATCGACTGGCGGCGCGTGTCATTGCATTTCTACGAACGCGCCCGATAGTCATTCCGCGCCCATACATGTTTATATAGTCGAATATCGGGGCCAGGCTATCTCGCGCAATCAGACCCATATCGATAGTGACGGAGAGCGGCGCGGCGCGGCGCGGCACATGCTCGATTCGCGTATTATCCGCGCGACGTGCGTTTCAATCTTTATACGTGTGCGTGCGCGCGCGCGCGCTTTTTCGTCTGCCCATCGGCATTCAAATCGATCGTACGGCAAATTACACGGGACTCTCGTATCTCTCGAGCTATTGTTGTCAGCATTGTCAGTGAATCTCGACAGATCTTCGAATTAATGATCGGCAATTACGGCATTTGCGGCCAATTACCGTATGTACGCGGCCGTAATGCTGATAACGCGTGCGCGCAATTCTTTCACGCGGTTTACGCCCGTAAGATAACCAGCGGCGAGAAAAGAACCGGATAAACCGTGTTTGTAAACGAATAATCTGCTTGAGGTTAACGAAATTTCCGTGCGACATGGATTCACGTCAACTACAGTGTTGTACAGTTTTACTCGTTCCAACATTATTATGTGTTCGAAAACAATTTCATTTCATTGCACGTGTACATTTTATCGTGCTGGGTTGCAAGGTTGCGAGGATTAAAGATCCATCGATGTCAAACGTTCAAACGTTCAATTAACGTTACGTGCGAATGCTGCGGAGAAAAAAAGTCCTATACGTAAACTCTTTTATGATTCCACGAGCGTGGAATCTGTCTGGGTTTTAAACGCGATATCGCGTGATTAAGCAAAGTTTTGCAATACAGAAACACACACAAGTTATGTCGAAACGGCCTAATAAATTAGAGAACGGTATATTGTATATTTCCAAATACCGTACCACGTACCTTCCTTTTAAGATAAGGTATTCACAACTCGCATATTGAATCGCGATATACTATACTTGTTCGCTTCGCGATCGACACGGTCTGCCAATTTCATATCAACTATTATATAATAATTTTTCGAATTATTTTTTTAACATAATACCTTCTAATTACAAAGTAATCTCTTCTAATTATGCAATATACAGTTTCGAAAAGATTGAAAATAATTAAATATTGTAGTCAAGTAGCAATAGACTTTAAACTCTATTAAAAAAAGATTGAAGAAATGAATATGCAGGTACGCTCTATATTCATTTAAATTTAAAACTTTGTAGGCATATGTAATGTATGTATGTATATGTATACGTATATACATATACATACATACATTACATATGCCTACAAAGTTGAACTGATGAACTTTCTCTCCAGATGCCTCCAGATTTTTTTTTTAAGAGATGATTCCATCGGTTATCACACTGTTCTTTTTTTCTCTCGACGAATCTCAATATGTGACGTGTACTGGATTGGTAATTTTAACTCGCGGCAAGTTACTCGCGCGAACGTACAGTTTTATGTAGGCAAACTCTAATAAGTGGGATATAAACTCTTAGTTAGCCGGTTAGTAATTCGTTCATGCTCGTGCTTGAACTCGTTGCTTCGAACTTTCATACCACTATATTTTTCTCTTTAACTTTAGGTGCACTGTTTACTTTATTATATATTGCATACATTATTTACTATTTACTATTTACTGTTATCATATTAAGTATTGACGATTAGCCTCGTTATCGTGTCCTTTCCTCCCCCCTATTCCCTCCCCTCCCCTCAGAGATAAGTTGTAACGTAAACTAAATGTTACAATGTGACATACATGTGGTTTAAAGGTATTATCTTTACGTGAAAATTCCTGAAAAATTTTCGTCGTATCTTCATCGAGATTATTAAGCATATTGTGACAAAAGCGTGAGCGTAGCCGCACGTTACGACTAATTAAATCATGCATTCATTAAGTTATAGTCACATGCCAACGTGCGCTCGCGCACACGCGCATTCTTCGTTGACCTCCTTTGCGGCAGTGCTTACAATTCTGCGATACAAATGATTCTTTGCGTCTCTAACGTTGCGTTCTCGCACAATAGATTTCTACAGAGAAGGCTCACATATTTGTCATTTATAATATGTCGTAGATATCAATTATATTTTTTTGCAAATATTTAATTAATATTTTCTTTTAAAATTTGTCAAAATTTGTCTTTTAACGGGATTTCGCAAAACGATCGTTTTATCTTCGATCCTCATCATCGACTAACACTAATAATAAGTTGAAAGAAATTAATTTCAAAATTTAATTATCACAATTCAAAGTTCAATCAATTATCTTTGCAACTAGAGCAATTTAGCTATCAAAGGCTGATTGTGGATCTTTTCATTTTCACAATCAATTTCTGCAAAAAAAAAAAAAGAAAAAGAGAACGTCGATCAGTTCGAAGGCTGTTATGTGTTATACTCAATGTTAGGCGCATACACGTCAATCACGAGGAATGAAAAAAAAAAGACGAACGAGGTGTCAGTGATGACGCTAACGAACAGCAAATTTCCGCGAAGATGCGCGTCATCGCGTGCACAGCAGATGTTGACGTAATCGTAGGGTGTTGGTAATTATCCCGGTGCGCTTATGCCTTCGCCCGCGCGTCAATCTAAACGGCGAGTCGCGTTTTCCTCATACGTATTCTGCACGATACGTAAGCTGCTGCAACTCGTAAAACCGAAAAGTGTACTTTGAATACACTCGGGGGCTTGACGGAACTATCTTTGGATCTGTGCCATGCAGCGTGAGAGTGCCTTTATGCTCGCTTGACTTGTCACGCGACTCGATGACGACTGCCTCCAATTATTGTCTTTAAGCGTCTCATTCTCATCCGTTACACATGTGGATACTTTTTCAACGGGTCGCTCGTTCTCGCGCATACGCGCGTTGATTCGAGAATGCTAAATCTTAAATTTGTAAAACTTCGCAAATAAAAAAAAACTTGAATTAATATCTTTTGTATTGATATCGTCTCTGATAAGGGGAACATAGAGAGGTGTTAGGGGTGATAAAAAAAAAGAAACTTTTCGTACACACAAATACGCTTAATGTTCAACATTTATACGTTTATACGTACAATGTACAGTGTACATTTTCTCTAGCTGCTCTTGGACAAACAAGGCTGTTGAAAGAAAGAGAGTTGCTTTGGAAGGGGCGAGGTTTGTCGTCATCGTTATTTGCGACACGTTAATTACGAATAACGCCGGCGATTCGAAGCCGGAAAATATGCTGCGAACGAGTACAAAGTGCACGAAGGAAACGTAATATTTATATCGGACGTACACGCCGCGTGCCGCTGCTCGAGAAGGAGGGGGGTTTAAGACGCGCTAATCCTCGATGTCGCGGCTAACGGGACCGTGCTGTAGACGGAGGAACGAGTAACGTGCACGCGGCGCGGACAGGCAGGCAGGCAGGCAGGCAAGACTCGTCCTATCGCGTGCCGCGCGCGCGGCTCCACTCGCGGAAGGTCAGTGACAGAAAAGCGGGCGTCGCGTCGCGTCGCGTCGCGGGATTCTCCCAAAACAAAGAGTCATCGGCCTTTATGCGGAATCTCCGCGCCGCGCCGCGCCGCGCCCCCGCCCACGGGATATTCGGTAC
>VBVQ01004847.1:0-12309 GCA_011636635.1 Tetramorium simillimum | reverse complement strand
CCGCCGCCGACGTCGTCGCGGTGGGGACCGATCGCGACCTCGTGAGCCGCCGACGTGGTCGGCGCGACGGTTTTTCCACAGTCGCTTGCGAGTGTGGTACCGCGGCAGGAGGGAACTTCCTTCTCTCCCTCGCCGCCGTCGCGGCGAGGTAGCGCCGGAACGGCGGCGGAGCTGTCGCCGACGCGATTTCCCTCGGCGACGATCACCGTCCTCCTCTCCCTCGCCGTCCTCCGCCGGTTTTCCGCGCGCGACGAGAGAGGGGCGGCGCCGGGAGAAAGTGAGGCTCCCGGAAATACATACGTGCATACATATCGCGTTCGAGAGTGCTTCCGTTTATGTAACCGCCGCCGTTGTTCGCCGAGATCTACGCGCGGGAGATCCCGCACGTGCGGGCATCGAAGTCTCTCCCCGACGGTCCCGAGTCTCCGGCGTGCCGCGCAACGACCGCCCGTCTCCCCTTGACCCTTATCCACGTCGCAGTATATTTTCCACACGGAGAAGAGTGCGTAGTGTGTGTGTATGTGTGCGTGCGTGCGTGTGTATGTGTGTGTGTGTACACTGAGGATTGCCACATAGCTGCAACGGCACGGGGCTTTCGTCATCGGCGACCGATGACTGCGATGACGATTGTAAACCACAGCGTTCCGATAACGAAACGCGGAGTAATCACGAGTACGGGGAAAAGTACTGAGAAGCCTGGCGTCATTTAGAAATGACGTCGTTGTCGCCGCAATGTGTTAGCGCGGACGTTGCGTCTCGTTTGCGAACGAATTGCTCCTCCGATTCTGTTGTACGTCGCGATTCTCGCATTCGGCAGCCCGTAAAAAGGGTCGTCTGCGCGATAAGCGGGAGGAATGTCGACCCGGTCGTCATCGATTATTCTTAGATCGTAAGAGAGAATAATCGACTGTGGTCGATTTACCGCTCATTGTAGCCTCAAGGAATCGAGCGGCGTGAATAACGACGATCCTTCCCTCCGCTTTCGAGCTATAAACTGGCGTTTCAACACACCGATATAATCGCGGAGCCATCGTAGCGGAGAAGGGACCTTGGACGCACTTACCCGAGGACAAGTCGAACGTTTACATAACGGCGGCAGCTTTAGAAAGTGCATGGGGGGGTTCGAAAAATTGTTGTTGACGCGATAACGTGAAAATAATAAGGACGAGGAGAAAGAAATACAAGGGATTGGTATCGAGATAAGAATGATAAGAGTAGTTCTCTCTGTACCTGCCAGCGGACGCGAAAGAAACGTTTTACCATGGTTTCGTGGCGGTTGAAAAAAATATTGATTATAAGTATTACGAATTAACATCGATTTCTCTTCATATCCGTTCACCATTCGGTTTCTCCACATCCTCGGGCGTCTTTTCGAAAGACCTCTTTTAGATTCCTCCGTTTCGTATTTATACGTATCTTTTAATATTACATTCCACACGCACGCTCTGCACATTTTAGTTTTATATTTTATTGCATGCTAGATTCAGGAGAGACGGAGAGGTCCTGTGGAAAAGAGAAGAAGAGAGAGAGAGAGAGAGGGAAGAGCGCGCCCGCCCGGCGATTTGAATACCAAATCGCCGTCTCTTGTGCAATTCCCTCTTGTCTGTTTCTCTCCTTTTTCTTCTTTCCGTATTCCGTCCCGGGTCCCTACGACCTTTCCACGTCTACCTGCCTGCGTGCCCCGCGTATTTTTAGGCGTGACACGCTTTCTTTGTGCCGGTCGGCCGGACCACCGTCGCAAAAATGACTCCTCGTGAAAGAATATACGCGCGGTACTGTTAAATCGACGTTTCTTTTTCTTTTCGCTCTTACCTCCTTTCCTCTCTTCTCCTCCCCAATGTTTCGTCTATCGAATCTGCGTTCCTCAAGTTGCCCAATTTCTTTTTACTTAACGTTGCTGTCGAGCTAAATATTCTGTAATTATTATTATAATGAATTATTTTCTTTTCTAGGTCAAGAAAACAAAATGGGGAAAATTGAAAAGAGATTTAACTTGTTTAAATTATCGTAGTGATCGTTATATTCGCGAATGCGAGTATGGTTTAGTGGATAGCGCACTGATCTTGTATACCGAGGATACATCTGAGAATAAATCTTCGGAGAAATTTTCATATGCTCGTCTCCTCTCGGAAGACAGTGACAAACCACCGAGAGTGTCTTGCTAAGAGAACCTCTCTAAAAATAACCGTTCGAAATCGGCATTAAACTGCAGGTTCCCGCATATCCGTGTATAATCAACCTGTGCGCATCACAGATTACGCGAGAGAGATCACCCCGCCTGAATTAGACAGCAGGACTTAGGAGGAGGATTATATTTGTGATAGTGAAATAGAAATTTCTTCCGATTTCACAGCTATATAGAAAATTTCTATAGAATAATAATAATGAAAAGTATTAGAAATTATATGCGCAATAATAATCGAATAAAAGATCACATCTGATTTAGCGCCGCTCGTCTGTCTCATTCAAGTTCTTCAGGTTACTTGATATTCTTTCATTCTCGTTACTTCGTTACCAAGGCTACAGGCTTTATAATGTATGCACATATAATTCTGCAATTTAAATATTAAAGACACCGAGGGAATACCCAATGAATTCCGCGGGCGCGATTTCTTTCGGGACTTTCTTTAAAATACACGGTTTACTCTCGAATCTCGTACACCTTGACGAGCGGATGACATTTCGTGACTCGAAATCCGTGCGATATGGGAAAGCCGGCGCAAGTAGATCCCTCGTTAAAAATCTCTGCGCAGTTAGCTTTATTGAGTATTATCATTCCGAGTACACTCGGGCGCTGTCTTAATGATTATTATACGACATAGGATAACTACGAGGCGAGCGGGAACTACCGTGGGAAGGAGGCTGCAAAAAGTGCGGACCAGACGAAGAAGACCAAAAAAAAAAAAAGAATGAGAGGGAAGGCTCGGCGGAAGGAGAACCGAGTAACTTGGTTTAGCCTCTCCTAGGCTTTGTCTGTATGGGAGGACAGAGACATAGCCTAGAATAGGTTAGGTCAGGGCTCGTTCAACATGGATCATCCTCCGACACGTGATCCCTCGGCGCCGAAGGGCGGCGGGGCGCAAAAGGGGGGAACGGCCCAGGGTCAAGCTCAAGGTCTACACTCGGCGGAATCGGCTCTAAAGGATGTCACGCGCGAGCGCGCGTCTTGGAATTTGCCAGGAATTTTAATGTATATTATTAAAGTAATTGGCGTTATGTCGCTGGAAAGATTGTTATGCGATAAGGTATAATGAAGCGAGAGCGAGAAAATATAGATCACGCGGTCGCCGTAAATTATCCGCCGCATCTGAAGACATCGGCGGATACT
Source organism: Tetramorium simillimum (assembly GCA_011636635.1). Taxonomy (NCBI): domain Eukaryota; kingdom Metazoa; phylum Arthropoda; class Insecta; order Hymenoptera; family Formicidae; genus Tetramorium; species Tetramorium simillimum. The sequence continues at coordinate 8,981 of VBVQ01004847.1, read as the reverse complement.
GATAATCATAAATAATGTACACACAGCGAGGTATAATCATCGTGTCGAAATGTTGCCGTTATCCTACCCGGAACGGGCTGAATATTATTTCAGTGTAGATAAAATAGGCCAATCGTCGATTATTGATCGGCTCTTCGACTTGCCCACTGCCGAACAAGTAGATCGCTTCTCGGTCGATAAACTAATTCTCTGCATTACTTACCGTGACTAATCGTAATAATTTTTATATTTTAAATAAAATAGTCTTAAATAATAATTTTGCAGTTAGATATTTCGAATTTTCATTGCGGACGCTTTAATCGAAATTACAATCTCTCCTTTTTGTTAATTATTGTGAGAGAGATATACCTGAGAACTTGGGAGAAAGGATTACTCGGAACACATGGGGAGATACAGAACAGACGTCTTTCGATTCAATAAAATTCTCATTAATGCCATTCGTACATTTCGCAGCTGAACCTTATTTAAATACCGTCACAACTCGCGACTTTTTTTTATCGTACGAAAATTATACGACGAGATCAATGTGTGTAAACGGACTCCCGAAATTCTTCGCCACGCCCAACGCCGTCATTTCGGCCTCGAAAAAAAATCGAAATTTACCTGCGAGTTAACGCGGGTACAAGCCGCACGCAGAAATTCCGGATTTTTCCAAGACGTTCTCGCTGCCCTTCCGCGATCTCGTTTCGATACCTCGCCATCAAACGCTCTTGAAAGAACAGGATTTATAAAATGATCGCTATATTTATGTATCTGTGGACTTGAGTCTAAGAGCGTAAAAACGTGTGCGGCTCGAAAGTACATCGTGAGCAAAGCGCATTGTTACTACCTCTCTCTCTTTCTCTCTCTCTCTCTCGTCATTAATATATTATATATATATAATGCTATATATAATATATATAAATTAAATGTACGTATTATATTAATATTATACATATGTATATAAATTTATACAACATATTAATATAATATTAATATTATATAACATACATTAAAGTGCTCGCATGGCAATTGCTCTCGCTCGCGAAGCATTGCACAGAGACTACTTTCTCGCAGAAGAATGACATAATTTATACGCAATTTATAAAAAATCATCGAGCGCTGAACTCGCCGGCGAAATTATTACTTGAAGAATTATTGTAATCTCTCGTTATCGGCTCGGCCTATCGGGCACGTCGAGCAAAACGATATAACGACGCTAAAACGATTTCGACGCGCCACTTCGCCAGTAGCTAAATACCACTCAAACGGCATTGAAATTATACTAAAGCTACCGCTATAAGGACTATGTACAAATGAGTTAACCGATGAATAATATAACTCGCATTAAATGCGCGGGCTTTCTCCTAGCAATAAATTAATTACTTCCCTATACGTGGTGTCGAGCGCTACGTGCAATTCTTCTCGAGATGTATCCTAAAAATGATGTATATCCTCTCTTGGATTATTTTCCAAAATGAGATTTGCCGCTGAAAAAACCTAACGGTTTAATTATTTCGATAAAAGGTTTCGCAGCATTTTCAAAAGCTCAGTGCAGAAAGCAATATCCATAGGGCCAGAAAAGCTGCAATGTTAATTTCAATTGTATAAATGAAGTTACTTTGGAAAGTATACTTGTCTATCGATCGCTTGCAAACAGTACAGCTTTCGTGAAATACAAGTTCAATAAACTGCATATAATTACATGAACCTTCAATGAAAAAAACTCGAGAGGAGAAAAAGAGTGCAAAATTGACTCTTCTATTCTATTCGTATGCGAAGTATCGATACACAAAATAATGATGAAATATTGATAGCGAAATGTTCATTCTTAATATTCGTCTAACATAATTCTTCGACACGACTGATAATATACAATAAATATTGCTGTGTAGTTTCTCATGTTTGTCATAAATAATACTATAAATTCTAGAAATTTTGTAATTAATCTCGACATAAGATATAAGAATTTCATAATAACAGTTTTTAAAAGACATTATCTCTCACTTATTTATATATTCCCTATCATCTCACGTAAAAACCTCGCTGCAAAGTGTCGCTTCTATCCTTGTGTCATAATCATTAAAAACTATCAGCAATCAGTCGAATGTGACCAAACGTAAATTCTAAAAGTAGAAATGATACAATTGTACAATGCCTCTCGCGTCATTGTCGACTACGTAAAAGATCTTAACTAATTAAATCCTTTTAATTTTAACAATATAAGAAGCAGTCTCTTTGTGACACATTGATTACCAACTGATCGTTAATTCCAGTCTGATTTGCGTGATATGTATACAATATTCTCGGTGATGACAATAAATAATTACATTTAATATTAGTAAAACCGTCGAGTAATTATATTTAATATTAGTAAAATGCACGACCAGATTGCACGAGTATTGCATTTTCCTTTTATCACTTAATCAGTTGATAATCTCGTTGTGTAAAACAAAAATGTACATACAGCTATATATCGGCTAAACGTAACTCGCTAAGGAAACGTAAGATAGGAAAATAGTGCCTCGGCAGATCCTCCAACTCGATCAGTCTACTTAACTCCAGAGTTATCTCGCACGAGACCGTCTTTACGTATTTTTTCCTACGTGTGTTTCTAGTCAATAGTCCGACTAAGGCCTAGAAATCTAGAGTGCTTGCTCATAAATATGATATGTCGAATAAAAAGTATAGTATATATATCTACGGGTGTGATGATAGATCTGAATGCCGTAGCAGAATTAATTATCGTCGAGCTGTGTGTGTGCCGGCGTTAGAGTATGTGTTGCCTCGAACATCATTATACTTTGACTAACTTCCAATGTGAAAAGAAGGTGATAAAGAACGTCGTATGGTCCCGACGATGAGTTTCAGCAGTTGTTTAAATTTCGTGGTCCAATAGAAAATCTCTTGCCTATATGCAATCCTCGTGATTCAATGTCACGTAAATCGATGCAGTCGCAATCGCGGCACCGACACAACTCGCTCCACGACCAAGTTTTACGACGAATTGCGATTCCCCTAAGTAGAAACGAACGATTGCCGTTAGGATTCTCATCGAAGAAGACGAAAAATCTCATTCTCGGAACAATCACTGGAATGTGTAGTAGCGTTTACGTGCCGGTCATCGCAATAGTCTCTTTCTATTTCTCCCAGCGAGATGTTCGTAAACCTCGGCCCGGATATTAATCTCTTGTGTACATATATATCGATCAACAAGGTTCGTTAGCAATGATATGAAAAAACTCACTAACCGTGATAGGACGTAAACATTTAGCCTATTAAATCTGCTGATATCTCTTGATGAACATCTCAGAGACTCCACGAAGTGTAGTTGAGAATTCTGGTAGGCGAGACATCGTCGCCGCAGCTCCCCGTCTTTCTTACATCCTTATTGCCTAAATAAAGTTGCCTTTCTTTTCCAAGGAACTTTTTTTTTACATTCTTTTCAGCTTTTCAGTGTCAGCCATTATCATGTCGTCAGCGACGATAAAACTTTAGCAAAGTTTTTCCAGTGTGAATTACAGTAAATTACACAGATATTACATTTTATATATATTTTACGTCAAGATATGGGATCCTGATTCGTGTAGAAAATAATGCTCTACGTTTTAATATACACATCACTAGAAAGTCAGACGTATACGTTCATATATGTAATTGATCGTATCGTAAGCTTGATTAACGTTGAAGATGATAATCTCTTGAGCTTTTACGCTACAATGCTGAATCTTTTCTATCTTTTCTTCTCGTTCAAGAGTCTTCGTCTAGGAATTGAGATTTCGTACGGCAGCGTTTACATTACGTGATTCATGTAATCTCTCTTTCTCTTTCTTTCTCATTTATCGAATTAGCGACATTCTAGCGTCTAGTTAATAGATCTAATGCATGCTAATAAATCGGTAAAAAGCGGAAGTACTGAACATACGATTGCTCGATTACTTTCCCTTCATAGGAATGTCTCCTGCGCAATGAAGTGAAACGATCATTTCTCTTCTCACACAGAAATATACAAAATGATTTGTTGTATTATCATAATCTGTCTGTATATGGTGAATATTCATATAGTGTCTTGTGTGATTAAATCCGAGCGAATAACCTTCCGCAAACTATATCGGAATATATCCCAGTTCCATATCATGCATCAATATTATTCAATCTATAGATCAAAAGTAAAAACAGCTATGTACTTTACAAGCGTTGTGTCTCTGAAATAATTGAGATATCAAACTGCGTTGCCGATATACCTCTCTAATGGTTCTTAATATATATATCATTACGGATGGCTGTACATCCTCTATTAAATTGACACGTTTCATGGCATAAGCCTTATTAAAATAGTTGCACATATGTGTGTCTTTTGCTTTTGTTATATACTTGCATAACGGTTTATATATCGTCAAAGGTAAAATAGTGGAGTGATTATAGTGGAGTTAGTTTCAGAGTGACTGTCTTGCGCACGGAAACGCCTGTCAACCGATCTTGAAATCTCTTTTCTTTGAATGTTATGCCTGTCGAACATTAATATTGTTCGCAGGTAGTGTATGCTATGGTTTCATCCATAAGCAATAGAATACTTTGAAAGAGTGCTTTGATCCAACTCCAAGTTATTCTGCATTAGCAAGTTAAAGTTGCTGTGAACGTTCTGTGCGCTTCAAATATGCAAGTGCCTCCAAAGACAACAGTGCTTCATTATTACTTAGGATATGTCACTTTGTACAAAGTCTCATCTTCTAAAAAATTTTCTCGTTTTGATCAATAAATTATTGACATGTCTTGAACATCGTTTTTTTTTCGAATAAATTCTAAGGATAAAGAATAATCTCCACCGCGTATCTGACGCATTCGAGATTATTCTAAGAATTCATTCATCAGACGACAAAGTGCCATATAAGTTGTTTCGTATGCAACAACGAATTTTTAGCTTTAGATATGCGTTGCTGACATTCTTTTTCTACCGATGAAAAGTTTACAAGAAGACAGTATGAGTATGAGGCAATTTAAAAGTTATAACGCTGGCGATCAATAAAGCCAGCGCAGTTAAAAGTGCGGGCGCGATCAAAGGTGCACCCACTAACGTCTGATACGTCGTGGTTCCTATCAAACCTGATATTCTTATAGCTGCTGCTATGAGTCCAAAAGCAGTACACCTAAAAACATTAATAAATATTTTTTGTCAATATGATTTTGATTTTCGTTTGTGTAATATCTTAAAGATTTTTTTACTTCTTTACCTCAAGTGTGTGGGGAAGCTCTCGACTGTCACCAAAGTTAACGATGTCCATCCAACGGCGAAAAGGGCTGTGAAGCCACCTTCAAAACCAAGAACTGCCGAACTGTTTTGGCGAATTAATATCAGACATAATGCAGCAACAGAAGAGAGGAAAAGAGAGAGACCTAATGATGAAAAAATAAGTATTAGTTAGCTACAGTTGTGCCTAAAATAACTGGCTTGTTGCGTAATTTATTAACTAACCAATTAGTTTTGGCCGCTGGAGAACGGTAAGTGCCAAACCTGCCAGAGCGGCAGCAGGCACGAAAGCCAATTGAGCAACGAGGTGAGCATGCAACGCTTCTTCGATATAAATGTTATAATCGAGATCGAGAGTTGGACAGTTCCCGCTTAAACTCAGTTTCGTGTTATTCTCCAATTTACATCGGATGAAAACTTGTGCAGATAAGTCTGTGTCAACAAATCTGTAACAAACGTTGTACGTCCAATTATATATTGACGAATACAAACATTTTTAATATTGCGTAAACAATGTTACTTACTTTGAATATACAATAACGCTGTCTCTAAAGTGGGTTTTGCTAGACTTAATGCTACTGAACTCTACCGATTGGAAAGTACAATTGTCAAAATCGACATGGCTGAATACCATTTTATTAAATCTGTAAAAATTAAAAAATTATATTTATGTTTATGGGAAAATACTTATTCGTTTATTGATGCATCTCAAAGTAACGACCGTACTTGCAGTTCGAAAATGTAGAATTTTTGTACTGACGATTTTCCCAAGAACCAATAAACGTTGTACCATTGTGTTCTTCCCCTTCTTTATGTTCAGTATGAGTTTCATATTCCCTCGTTCGTAAAAGTTTCAGATATTCGGGACACCATATCATAAGACCATAAAGACTAAACATAATAAAAATAGAATGAATTTATGAAATTTTTGGCCAATAGTAATTACTTGAAACCAACTCAAAACTTACCAGAATGAAGCAGCGGTCCAGATAATTAACAGTACCAAAGTTACCCGTAAATGAGGCGTTGCAAATAATTCCAGGAAAGAATTCCAGAACTGGAAGGAACAAAAAACTTACAGTTAAGATATCTTCATGTGATATCTTTCTGGAATATTTACCATTTCAACCGAATACATTATGTCTGCCAAGACGCTAGTGTGGTTGCTAGGAGACGGCGGTGCCAAGCCACGAGGTCTTTTAGTCGGAAGTTCAAGTTCAGAGAGCTGGTATTGAGCACCTGTTGCACCTTTCCGAGCGTTATTCTTCTTATATATCCTCTAAAACATTAAATTGTCGAGAAATCTGGATATTAGATACCATATAAGGATTCAGTTTGTTCGTCGTTTATGTTACACATTTTTACCTGATAAACCATCATTGCCTCCACATCTCGACCGGCCTCTATAAGATACCTTGGACTTTCCGGTAGAAAGATAAGACCGATCGTGGAGCACAACGCCGGCAGACAACACAGTAACAAGAAACGATGCCAAGCGCTGAAGTGTTCCTTATTCTCCAGGACGACCATTTCTCCCGTCGTGGGTACCACCGCCCAAGCCAAGAGCGCTGCGTAAACGCCGCCGAGGGCACACGCTGCTACGAGTATACCCGTCCAGCGACCTCTGCTCAACCGTGGACAGCATTCCGCGAGATACACGAATGCCAATGGTACAGCTCCTCCTACTCTGTAATACAATTTACAAAAATTAAATTATATTAAATATTTAAATAATTTAGTTTTCCTTTCAAAAAAGAGATTATGTGTTTTTAAATCGACAAATGGATTGAAAAAAAAAACAACTTACCCGAGAGCCGAGCAAAATCTGGCTGTCATAAAAGTGCCGTAAGTGGGCATGAATGTCGCGACACCGCTGAACAGAGCGTGCACGGACATGGCCGAGAGTAGGGACCTGCGTCTTCCGAGTCTGTCGCCAAGACCACCCCAGAATAATCCACCCAGGGCGAGGCCGACAAGAGTAATGTTTCCTGAAAGATCGCGTCGTTCAGCGTCGCGAAGCGTATTCGCGTGAAAGCAAACAACTCACCGAGCCATCCCTTCTCGTTGTCCTCGATGCAAAGCTCAACCTCTGCGCTCGGCAGTATGTAAGGTACAACAAAAATTTCAACGGTATCGGCTGCCAGACTCAAGCCCGTGCAGAAAGCAGCGAGTATTTGGAAATATCCAACGCCAGCCTGCAACATTACATCCCATTTGTCGACAATATTTTTCACATAATAGAAATCTTCTATTATGTCAGTAAACATCGATTAACAGTAACATTAATATTGTAATTTCCCATTCAATAATAATGTATGTATCTCAATGTATTTGTTTTTCATAAATTTTGTCAATAAAGTACTGTTATTATTTTCGTATAACACATGTATACAACACACTGTAATAGAACAAATGTTGTACATAACAGTAACATTGTTGAGTAAGAAATTAAAATATTGCAATGCAACCGTACTGTTGGTTGGTGTTACTGTGTGTCGCAACAATATGATATTGTAAAATTAACTTTTATCAAATATGCAAAACATACATTAATAGAATGCACATAATTCTTTAAATATTATAATTGAATAGGACACTCCTTTTATTATTTTAATGTACGAATAAATATATCAGACAATGCGTGCAATTTCAATATAAATTATCGTTTAATATCGTACACACCCACACACACACATATATATATATTTTTTATAATATATATATATATATATATAATAATTTTTCTCCACAGATATAACTTCTGAATATTCGATCATGTAACTTTCAGAAACGCGAGAAAAGAAAACTTTCGCGTGAAGTCAAGGATTTCAACCAGTAGAATCGTAGCGTTTGCGTGAAACTTTTCACGTTTCTGCAAATTACATGATCGATACCCTGACGCAAAACGTCAAGTAAAGTAAATAATTTACTGGAAAATCTTTCAAGTAGCCCGGTACTTCGCGCGGGACGTATTTTGCCTTGACGATCGACTCGTCTAGGACTTGGTCCATTTTCGTAGGGAGAAGAAGGGCTCGGGCCCGCGAGGAGAGACAAAATCATTCACTACGGGCGAACGTTTTGCCAACAAACGACGCCATTTCGCCTAGGTTATGTTGTTGTTCCGCCCAGCAGCCCGCATATTTTTATATGGCACTCGACGCGCCGTCGGCCAATGAGAGCCCTCGGATCCGCCGCGATCGAACTATCGATCGCGAACAGCGGCGATCGATAATTCGACGCGCGTCTCGATGACGCTGATTCACCGATCGATATCTATCATCATGTTTAAAATGATTCATGGCCGCTGCCGTGGACACGACACGACACAACGATGCGTTAATTGTGTCAGGAAGACACGCCGCGATTGCGACGAGAGGACGCAAATTAGGTGGGCAGTTCACTCGCTAATCCTGCCTCTTATGAATATAAAGGACGACCATGTCAGCGTGATGTTGAAAATAAATCCCCGCTTGTCAAATAGGACTGCGATTTGGAGACAGAAACACGGCTTTTCTCAGAGATTTCATGAACACGGAGATAACAATACATTAATTATATCAATCACGCCTTGATTGCGAAAGGACGCAAATTAGGTAGGCAGTCGATACTCTTTTTCTTTACGAGTTTGAAAAATAATCAGCGTGATGTTGAAAATAAATCCCCACTTGTCAAATAGGACTGCGATTTGGAGACAGAAACACGGCTTCTCTCAGAGATTTCATGAACACGGAGATAACAATGCATTAATTATGTC
>VBVQ01004846.1:0-13511 GCA_011636635.1 Tetramorium simillimum | reverse complement strand
GGGGGGAGAAGAGTCGCCGACGGGCGAGCCGCCCCGTTCGCGGAAAGGCGCCATGCTGACGCGCACGCGACATCCGCGTAATCGGATGATCGTTCTTCCGCGTCGTTCTTTACGCATGGTAACCCCCAAGAACCTTCGGGGTCTCATTGCGACAGCGGACGGTGTAGGCCTAATCGTTGCCAAACGGTTGCCCCGCTGGGAATAAGAATTAACGGATGAATTAAGTCATAGGAACCAGATCCGCATCGGATCAGGTTAGATTAGATTAGGTTGGACCACCGTGCCGCCCGGATACAAATTTGCAAAATACGTGCCATCATTTGCCCCATTGTTATTAATACATTTGTGGATAATGATTCGAAGTAATGCTTAATGATATCTTGCTTAGACACCGTGCAAGATTGCCGGCGACTGTAAATAAAAAGTCGCAACGTAAAAACGCAAAATTAAAGTTTGCATAAAACTACACCGTTCTCTGTACAATCTACAGAAAATGTTATATGACATGTTATAGAACACAAATATCGTATGTATACAATAAGAATGAATTTACTACATTCTCGATAAATTATTAAATTTTTCTTTTAAATATTTTAAATTGTATAACATATTTTAAATTGTTAGACACTTCAGTTTACAATTATTTTACTAATTTAATGAAATATAATAATATCTCCTGATTTAAATTTATTCATTATGTTGTTCTCTGGCAGATTGTTTGCTTAAATACGGAACAGAAATACGGAAAACCGACATGCAATTATATAAAGAATGTAAAGAGATATAAAGAATAAAGATATATAAATATAAAGAATATTTAACTATAATTATATTTCTACCAGATTAATTAGACATTTTTTAGATATAAAAATTTTTCGATTTCTAACATAAAATCACAAAAATATTCGATTCTTTATCACTCTCTTGCGCCACAGCTAGCGATAGCGCAATATTCTGACAAGGAATAAAATATAAAATTTATCAAGTATGGTTGATCCATACGATAATATTTTAACAAAGTGTGCTTTTACGAGCTTGTTTTGTAAAGACATTTGTAGACGCATGAGTAAACAATATGTATAGAAATTTAATCGATGAGTAATTATGAGTCAAATAAAATGTTAACAAAAGCTGATAAGCAATGTTTTTGTAGGCAATTATAAAATAGTGATAGTATGAATCATTTTAGATGTGTGTCATAATCATATTTATAGAATCGAAGGAGCTTCTTTCTTTCAATAATATATCGTACTTTTTTTATAGTAACATCTTGCTTTAATTCAATAGATTAGAGGGGAACGTATTCGGTCTATTTTTGTTATTATATCAGTAATGATTCCTGATATTATCAGGAATTAATTATTTATCAGTTGTAAAGTAATCCGTTCGAGAAGAATCCAATTAGTTCCCAATTGATCGTGAAAATTAAAATTGCCTACAAAAACACTGCAATTATCAATGGATTTACCGATTGCTCCCACTCATTATTGGTGAGAAATTTTCGTATAATTAATTACGCCAATGAAATTTCAATCTGATCATCGCCGTAGGTCGCAATCGAAGACGGCAGTCGAGTCCGCGGGAAGAGGTGGCGCCGACCTTCGGGGATGGAGGCGTAGACTCCGTCGGCGATGGGCGTCGCTTCGCGGGACGAGGCGGAGCCCGTTTACCCCGTTCTGGGCGAACCCGCGGCGGGGCCACGGCCGTCCAAGCCCATAGTCCGCAGTCACAATTCGGTCGTTCGACGGTGCGGATGTTATACACCGCTTTGCGTCGCGTTGTAAATTTCCGAATTACCGGAAGTGCAATTCGGCGCCCTCGGCCGTGCATTCGAGCCGTGTCTCGTTCGGTTTTCCCGGCCACCCGTTGGACGTGTGCCGATAGCACAGTGTTGGCATAGATCGTCCGACGTCGATCTAGGCGCGTCGGGGATCGCGCTGCCGAGGAAATTATTGTCTGATCGCTCCGGTAATTTCGAAGCGGGGTGAGACTGTCGTCACGACACCCGCGATACTGTCCGCGGTGTTGCTCCTGCTTCCTTTTTCTCGAAAGATTCGCTCGGTGAAGCGCGACTTTAAGCTACGCCCGGCCGGCGCGGCGCCCGTATTAAAGGGAGATATGCCCGAAGCAGCGACGGCAATCGACTGACAGTCGCTCCGTAGAACCGGAGCCGTTTCCGCGGCGAACCGGCGGACCTATGTCGCAGTGATATCCTAATATCGTCGTACGGTGACGCGATGCAAAGTCGCCAGGACGTGTCCATGTAGATCGTCGCGCGAGAGAGGGGACTTTCGGGGTTACCTTCTCGCTGGTGCGAAATGTAGCTTGCGAGAAACCTACCGTGCTTCCGAGCGAAGGGAAGACGGCGATCGGTTCTGTTGATTCTCTCGTGTATTAAGGAGGATCAACCCATATCAACGCTGTTCTCTCTCTCTCTCTCTCTCGTGCTCGCGTTCGTTCGCATCGAGTGCCGAAGCCGGGAGTGACCACCCGAGGTTCGCGAAGCTTCTACCGGCGCTGGAACAGGAAACGTCGGGAAAAACCAGTCCGCCGACGCTTCCGCGATGTGCCTGTGAATTGGATACCGGAAAAAGGACACCCTTTCCCCACCTCGGCGTCAGGATGACGAAACGCTGTCGTCTGCCGGACGCGTTCGACTAGTCGTCACAGTGGAGTTCTGCTTAATCGCAGGTAATTTCCGACGGCTCGCACGCCCGCGTTTCCGCGTCACGTACGCTCCGCCGAAATCCCAGACCGGTATTCCATGGTCAGTACTTATTTCAAGATAGTCTTAAGCACGGTCTTGAGATACTAATAGGGCTCTGTAATTGGTTTAGAGTCACGTAACTGTACTCGAGGTGATTTTAAATGTTAAACCGACTATGAATACCGGTCCCAAGTCCGAGAGAAGCCTGAGACGCTCTCCGGTTTAGGATCTTTCGAAATATCGCAGATTAGAAGCTTGTAGGCTGATATAATTAGTCGGTCGTCAGCGAACAATGGCATGTACCGAATGCGATAACTGCGCAGCTCACCGTCAGTCTCCTCATCTCGAGGCCTCTTCCCGAGGAATATCCCTCACGTTTTACCAGCGGCTATTATTATTGCGAACTTTCTGGGGAAAAACGGCTTGGGAAATTGTCGGCGCGAATTGTTACGTACGTGAGGAAAATCTGCGGTTAGGGATCACTTTACCAGATCTGATACGCGTAATTGTGCGTTTCGCCACAGTTATCTTCATTTTCGGGGTCTCCCCGCCGCGCCGCTAGGAAGATTAAAAAGATTATACTCCTCCCCGGTGTACGAAGACCGCCGTAGATGTACTTTCTCCGTCGTTGACGATCGATAGCGACTACTTCACACTTGGTAGATATTACTCCGCTCATTAGCCCCTTTACGTTGCACGTGGCGGAACGCAACTGCGGAAATTTCACCGTTTTACTATTTAATAAAGTGCCCCGGTTCTCTCGACATTTGTAACGTTACAAAACTGTGCCACTTCAAAAATAAATTGACAAGGATTAATCTGGAACGCCGCACGTCCTCCGCGATTCTAGTCATGGTAGATGTAATTTTACATCTACTTGGGTGGCGATGTCGACAATTCGCGGCTCGTCGAAGTTCCGCTGGGCTGCTGCGAGTATCAACGAAACGAGCTCTGTCCAACAGCTGCGCGAAACAATTTATTTAGACCCGGCCTAGTGAGCGTGATGTCGCAAAGAAGTCGAGTCGGCCAAGTCTCTCGGTCGCTTAGATTTTACAATGGACTGAATGTTTCGGGTAACGACAAAATTTACTCTGGCTTACTCCGAGTGCGTATCTTTTGACAATTTTAGAGCACTTAAAAAAATAGCTCCGTAGGGAAGAGCAATTATCGGAGGAAGCCCAGAGAGAGCTCGTTTTTTTTTCTTTACGGAAGATTCTAAATACCATAGAACAATGGAGCAAAGTGGCGCGTAAGAAGGGACAAGGTTAGAGCGAGAGAGCGAGAGAGAGAGAGAGAGAGAGATGAATAGATGAGATAGATTTATCCTGTCCGGGAGTCCGAGTCCCTCGGGGACGGTCAGAGACTAGACGCGGTAATATAACTCCCGAGTTAACGCCTCTGCGAGAGATTTTCAGAAGTGAGAGTTGAAAATTTTAAACGCACGAGACAACGCCTGAAGTTCTCTCTCGCAGCGTAGTTGATAAAATATCCGAGCTGCTAGAAGATTCAAGAGTGGATTACGTAAGTGGGAAGCAAGTACGACATTTGAATGAGATCGGCGATGCGGCACTGATAATTGTATCGTGTACAGGCGAGGGAAAACATTTGTGAAATGTTGTTGCACGATACTGACTGACTAGTTGTAAACAATGCCTTTATGCTAATCTCCCGATATCGCTTGTCTTTATTGCACGTTGAATGCATAATCTAATTTACACATTTATACTTATTGTATTTAGTGAATAAAAGTATTTCGACTAATTTCTTCGACAAAATCAGATACAACATTTAGTCGACCTAATTTACATTTATCGATATAAGATTCATTGTCGATCGACTTGATCCAATGGCGGAAGATTATAACGAGATAAAATGAACATGCAAAAGGACGGGACGTCGTGCGATGAAATCTCGTTGTAGTTTGGCATGCATAAATTCCTGCGCAATTATTACAGATCGACGAGCGACAAGACTCGAAATTAAACAAAGCGACAAAGATGTCACGAGAGGCTTAGAAAAAATCTAGGTAGGCTAGAGAAAGAGGGAGATGTAAGAAAAGAGAACCCAGCTCGCGGATTCCGTTGCGAAAGTAAAAATGCCATGCGTCGTGAAAAATTTCGCGGCACGAGAAAGAGCCGGTAAAAGTTTCCAGCGGGGCGGGTAAGGGGAAAACAGTAGCACGTGGCTGTGTGAGTGAAGCAAACGGAGTGAAACAAACGGAGAAGACGTCATTCAGTCGCGCGGCAACGTTCTCCTTCATCCTTACAAAACGCGCGCACCTATTCTTCCGAGCTGACGTGAATTTATTTTACGAAGACCTGCCGTCTTTATCGGACTACGTAAATCTGACGGATCGGAATACGGGCTGGGTTTTTTTTTTCTTCTCTCAACACAACACGGACGGAGCGGGGATCAGGGCGAGGAATGCCGGACAGAGGCGGTATAATGTGGGACACCGTCATTTTCGTCCATCTGGCGCTGCAATTTCGCGCGGGACACCGAAGACCACCTTCGCCTACGATCTAAAAGATTGCTTCAGTAGGCTATACTTTGACCTGAACCTAATTCCAGCCTCGTGCTGTGTCTTTTTAGGAATCTAATCGATATCCAATGTTTCATTTCTATTTCTCGCATCGGAATAAAGTACCCGTTTCTAATGCATGCATTAACACTACGCGGGGGGAGGGGGGGGAGAGGGGCAAGCTTTTATTTATTTATGAGAAATGAAAGTGAAAATTGATTGTCGATTAATGAAATAATTCTCTCCAACGACGCTCGCCGATGCAATTCATGAGATACGTCGTGTCTCGCGAAAACGCATGCGTCCCGTCGGCAAGCCGCGAGGCGAACTTCCGCAAGCTGCAACTTCGAGGGAGTGACTTTCTTTTAAAGGAATACTTATCTTGGACAACTGTCCCGATCGAAGCGTGAATCTTCACCGGAGAACAATCGCGCTTCACGACGTAACGTATAAAATATTCTCTATCGATACGTAAAGAGATAACATTGAAAAATATGTTATAATCCTTGTACAAAGTATAAAAATATTGTACAAGAAAACATGTATTCTTCAACAATTGTATCTCATACTTTTTTTTTTATCACGTCACTCTCACTTGGATGAATAACAACGTTGATATTGCGTAATTTCATGATAGCTTTCACATAAAATATTTTTACATAAAACAATTAATTATTGTCAATAACGTAAGTATCCGGAAAACCTCGATAACTGCTGAGTACACATATACATATCTATTATATTGAATTATCGTTAGTAAATATATTAGATACGAGAGATTACTATTTTCTTTTCTTTCCAGTGTCAAGGATACTTTGACGATGATTCAATCTTTTTAAGCGAAATGCAAAACACAATTTATCGACGAGTTGAAGTGAAATAACGTCTCGTTATGTCACTTACGTACAAATCACGCTTCGCTCGATCATTTCTGACATGATTTCGTTGCACATGTCAATAATTTATTAATCACAGACAGACTAAAACATTTTTATTCAATTTATGTTTTGGTCTTTAAATTTGCATAATTAATTTAATGCGATTTTAATGTCGAACCGATAAATTTCTGAATCATGGCCGGTCGCATTTAAGCGTTTGTTTCCACAATAAGCGGTGACATTAGTGCGTCAAGCAAAACTCAGACTGGATATCTCGTAGATAAATATTAATAAAATACTGGGAGGAAATTAGGAGATCTACAAGTTTTTACACCTTATAATGAGCGATTACGCAATAATTACAACATCAACATTACAACAGGAAAGACACAAAAACCCGCAGGAATTCGGCCAAGTAAAGATGTCACGGGAATTTAAATTCCGTCAATCGTTCTCTGATGACTCTAATTGTAAGCTGAAACGTTTTATCAGCCAGGCGAATATCGTTGAACGCGTTCTTGCATAATAATGCCACGCGATTTGCGCAAAAATATAATATATCAGTCGCATAAACAATAAAAATGATAAAAGTTGGATGTGATAAAAAGAAGCGATAAGAATTGGAAAAATCTACAAGTCCACGGGGGGAAAAACTGTGAAAACGGCAGTAAAAGAAAATCAAGCCCGAATTAAAGTATCATTTCTTACTCGCGAAAAATTCACACAGCCGTAAATATATTGTTATGCATTTATCGCGGGCGCGTTATCGATAAGTATACAGCTGTGATTAGATCATTGCATTATCGTTATCCCAACTTCGTTTGGACAACGTTCCGTTTAACAGATAACCACACACCACACCGATGTATAGGCATCGTGTATACGAGACTTTTTTTCCATTGGACTTTTTTAGAAACATAAAGTTCTAACATTTCGAAAGCGCGAATATCCACGGACTAAAGTTCAATAAAACGTAAATGTGCGTTGTAAACGTAACGTAATTTTATTTTAGATTCCATCAATTTATAGCGTGGCTGATATTATATTTATATTTTAATAAACTGTAATTAAGCATCGATACGCGATACGCGCGCGCATTTATCAATAACGTGCAAAGTAAGACGCCCGTTTACCTACAAAGGTCGCTTTAAATCGCCCCGTAGGACTTTTTCTATAACACATAGACACGAAGGCTGCGGAGAAGCGGGAAAAATGTGGGAAACCGGTTTGTCGCTTTAAGACAACATTATGCGGTAGTGAGTCTGACAAAGTTCTCAGATCAGGTACTTTTGGCGAAATAACCGTGGGATATAAATCGTCTTCATGTTACTTCAAGGTTGCCTGAAAACTCGAGTTTCTGCATAACAAATTTCCCGAAGAAAACGAAAAGTTTGAGAAAACATTTTTTTTACGAGCAAAAGATACATTTTCAGAAAATCAACGCGCGAGTTTCGCGAATTGCACGCTGCGAGTTTGCGAATAGCTGTAACGTTTATTTAAAGAAGACATAAAATGTATAACTCTACATAATTATATTTCGAGTATTCTGTTACAGTTTCCCATAATATTCCGTAAACAGAGAAAGTAAAGAATATCTGTATAAAACTTTATTTGGAATTTATCCGTCAAGTGTCACAAACATGATTAACTTTTCAATACCGTAGAAATTTATACGCCGTTTAAATGAATCGTCGAAATTGGGAGACGTACGCAAGTGAATAATCTCAATCGTATTAGTCTCTGTGTGACTTTTTATTTTTTATATCTCACACGGCTGATTAACGATCTCACGGTAGATATATCTGCTGGGAATTAAATTTGACGTTGCCGAAAATATACTCGGTGAGCTCTTTAAAGAGTCTGGCCGTAGTCGACGCGCACAATCCCTCCGGAAAGAGTCGACTCGGCCTAAGATCCTCGCCTCCGACCATATCAATCGTTCGCTGCCTGTCCCGTGTCGGGGTAAAGTGGCGTTTATTTGGCTTCGACGACTATCATTTCGAGCGTTCGTTACCGAAGAGGACCGCCGTCGAGGTGCGTGCAAGCAATGTTCCGCCTACTTTGCCGGAGGAGAATGTTCGGAGGTCTCGCACGACACACGGTGGGAGCGAGCGAGCGAAGGTGCGAGCGAGCGAGCGAGCCAAGCTCGCATAGTCGCCTCGCGAATCACGTACATTTGCCTGCCTGGCTCGCTCCTTAATGCGATCGGGAAGTGCACTTTCGCGGAATACGAGAACAGAAGTCGCTCACGACGACAATCGTCCCGGTCGTCGATTAATGACGAATGCCTAACGAGCCGCGGAACGCGAGGGACACGAGGGGAGAATTCCGCCTCTCCGCACGTAAAGCGTAGGGGAAAAGTAATTCGATCCTTCTAGTGCTAATGCCGGCAAGTTTTGCCAAGAAATCTGTAATTGTCATAATTATTACAATTATAAATTGTACAATGCTACACGCAGAAAAATATTCTACGGACGAGAAAAGCAATTACCTTTATTTTATTTTGTTTAAGTAAAAGTTTTTCTTTTCAGTAAAAAAATATTTTTTTAATAATAATTTAAGATATACTCATCACAAGTCCAGAATATGTTTTAAGTAAATGTGATGATGCCTTGTGTGGTAAATTTGTGAATAAATAAACTTAGCAAATATATAAGTATATTTAGAACAAATATATTTACTCATAAGTAGTATAATTTTTCTGTGTGTACGATCGGTTTTTTTTCTTGTCACTTTGTGGTTTATCTTTACTTTTCCCAGTATTACGAGAATTTAAATATAATTTTTCTAGCAGTCTAACAATTCGTATTAATAGGTACTTGGACTTTTTATATATTTAATTTTGCTGCATAACATATATTCGATTAAATTGTAATATCCATCACAGAGAAAGATTTTTAACACAGATGAAATGAAATAAAAACAAACGTGCCATTGATTTACATAAAAAAAAAAAGTAAACTGCGTTTTGTGAATGAGACTGAAACGACCTTATTCCAAAATTCCTCAAAAATACACAGGAATTTACGTACTATTTCGGACGCTTCGTAAAACATAGCCAGCTTAGGAAAGCAACGTTAGCTCCAAGTATATGAATTTTAATTTCACGTTTTTCCACGGCGTTCCGCTCCGGCCGAACAATAGCGCCGTATTTGAGACGATCCGAATTACGAGTAAGAGGACTCGCGCGCAGCGAGTGAACGCCTACCTTCCGAGCAGGCGAGCGGGCCAGCGGGCGAGCGAGCGGGCGAGCGAGTGAGCGGGCGGTCGCGCACGTGTTTAAACTCACACGCGAGCTAGAAGCGGTGGCGCAGGCGGCGAGGAGACGCGGAGGAAGAGGAAGAAGGAGAAGAAGCGGGACCACACTACGCTCTTACCTACGCGCATCACGTTGCGTGTAGGACCAGCGCGTCGCGAGTGCGTTTCATGTACTCTTCTCGTCCCTTTTGAATGATGTGACCGCTCGAGGGTCACCGTAAGGGGGAAGATAGTGAAGAAGGAGAGAGAGCTAAATGCAGAGGCAGAGAGAGAGAGAGAGAGAGAGGGAGAGGGAGAGAGAAAGGGAGAGAGGGTGGGATAGAGAGAGGGACACGAGGCGAGGCCTTCTCTCCTTTGTGCCTTGAACCGGTCGCCTTGCCGTCTTAGCGCCGTATTGCGAAATTTCGTCCTATCAACTTCGCGAAACAGGTTCGCGAAATAATCCACGTCTCCCTCTGCAATCCGTAGGTGGCGAGCGCGATTTTTTTTTTGCTTGCGTCACAACGAAGAATATTATAATTTGCATGTATTAATTATATATTACATTGTATATTAAGACTTATAATTTTTCTCAAGGTGGGAAATTATCGGAATAAATACTTGGTAGTGAGTGAGTTTTTCCCCATTCTGGATTCTTTAAAGTCACTGGCATCTTGAAGAAGCAATTTCATTAGCTTAAAGGTCAGGTAAACAAATCGTCATAAACAAATCGTTTTATTTGATTTCAGAGTTACGGCGATATTTGATTTGCAGCATGATATCTCGCTGCTGTCAAATTATAACTTTATTTTAAATGAAAAGGTAGATTTTAAAGAGTACGAAAGGTATAGCGAATCAAATTAATTCTTCATACGAAAGTATCTTCATCGGACGTATCGTATTCCGTCAAATGATTCTTTTAAATTCATTTTAATTCATCTACTTTTCGCGACATATCAGTTTAATCAATTCAGTTATATCGGTGCCTTTGTTTCACTCGGCATTTTAAGCAACGATATCGCGTAGAAATACATGTCAATTTAAATTCCGCATACATAATTGAAAGCATTGACAAATGTAAATTATAATGCCGCCGAAAATAACTATCGCGATTATAGTTATTGCGGCGTAATTTGTCCGCGCGATAGACGACCAATACATCACAGTTCTCGAGAGGATCGTTCTTGAAGACTATCTCGGATCCTTGAAGATCCTTGAGCTCTTTAAACCGTATTTCTATCTGGGAGAAAGAGAGAGGTACGATATCGACGAAGGAATTCGTTGGGCGAGTTGGGTTCTCTCGGACTTCTCGGTTTCCGCGTTTGGAGCGTCTACGGTACGCGCTACTATCTCCGCACCGCGGAGATGCATTCGATCGCGAGCGATTTACAAAATTTATGGAAGCCATTCGGGGCCCGGGTTGATCTTGATTTTAGCGTCACCGGTTCAACACGCAGTCAACCGAGCTGTGTCGGGGACCATGACGTAAGTCTCGCTTCCTGTTTGCCCGGGTCGGCTTGACACCGACACGATCGCTGCTCGCCTCCTGGCCTCCCGTTTTTTGCAATGCTTTCGATGTATTTGCAATAATCTGCGCCGCGAGCGCCTGTCACCTTCGGAAGCTCCGATCTTCCATGGCGTCTGGTTCGGGATTTTAATCTCCTTAGACGAGAGGCTAGGAAAAGCCTCGAGGACGAGCTCGATACGTAAAACTAGACGTACATTTTTATGTTATTTTTTTTTACTACTTGTACAATTTCTGTGAAGCGATAAATAAGTTTCAAAGGCGGAAGAAGAAGAAAGTCCGATAAGATGATTTTTCTTCGGGAAATTTGAACACTATGAAACATTTTAAAGATAAAATTAAAAGTATATAACTTTCTATTAATTAAAACCTTCAATTCAAACTTTTGATAACAATTGATTATGCACTGAGAGGAAAAAATAGTTGCAGTAACTATATTATCACTATAATTTATACTTATTTTTGGACCCAACCACATTCTTTTAGTTATTCAAACAATATAAATTATGATTGGTTTAACATTTTATTAAAGTCCTCATAATCATAATTTGCTCCATGCAACTTTTAATATGGTTGTTATTAACGAGATTTTAATTTAGTGAGTTGTACTATAAAGTAATGTTAATAGTAACTACAATTGGTATCACTATGAGCATAAGATTATTATTACCAATATTATAGTAATAACTATTATAAAAATAATATTCTCGACTATAATCATTTTACCATACAATTATAGTCGCAAATACCACATAAGTACTTTCCTCTCAGTGTGAAATGACAAATTCTATGATGTCTGACTTAGAGAAAAGCCGAAGGTATATACATTCGCAAACGCGCCGAGCAATTATTTCATATATATATATATACCCGTCGCAGCGGGGGGTGAAAATGGATCCTAACGAATACGGAATTTTCTCCGGCGAAAATGGAACGCCTAATGATCCGGCTCTGCTCGCCGGGGGTCGACAGCAAGTACAGGCCGCTAGACAAGAACATTTGGAAAGCATTCGGTCCGCTCGTCCTTCGGCTGCTCTCTTGGCCTGGGCCGACCGTCAATCATTTAAGGGACACTATTCTGCCTCATCGTTTCCCGTCACTCCTTTGATCCTACCCTATAATATTGTTCCTCCCCTCCTCCGGCTTACTCGAAATGTCAGTTAGCTCGGCCGCCGCTGCGCCATTCTCGCAGATAGATATACTCGCTCGCCTTCTCGATTTCGCCTTCCCGCGTCGTTGTCGCTTCCGAACGACGATTAACTACTACGCCTTGCCAGCGGCAGCTGCCTCGCTTCACCATCGTAAAACCGAAAATATCAGCCAATTATCGTATTTCCAGGCAACGACGTTGATAGCGCCTCTGAGCGTCGATCTTTTCGCTTTTTTCGGAAGTTTCGGCTCGTACGTGCCCTCCCCCCCACTCCCTCAAACTCGCGCTTAAGTAAGACGTAGAGAGAGAGAGAGAGAGAAAAAAAGACAGCGAGAAAAAGAGAGAACGTAAAGCGCAGTTGTTACACGGAACTCGAAAGTTCTCGGACAGTTTTCCCGGCTGACAAACTTCTTCTCTTTCTGACCTTCGTGAACTACAACCTTTATAATGATTATTAGATTTCGAGAAAAACGCGCGGGAATTAAGGAAACAAAGGCAAGACGAGGAGATCGGCGGATATGCATGGAGGAGAATATAATTTCGTTAGTTTGCGAGTTGCCTTTTGAATTGAAAAAGCTCCGTAACTGCGGAAAAAAAATATGAAAATTTTGATACGTTGATTAATTTATTTTCGACATGTCGGCTTTTATCGGTTTAACGTTGATTCTAATTATTTCAATTCAACTCGTTCGACTTCTCCGTCTGCGTTTTACGTAACGATGAAATGCAGAAGGGAACAGAGCGAATCTGTAATTCGCGATTAGTTAATTTACACTGTCCGCCCAACTAGTCGTTGGAACGTTATTTTGCGGAGAAAGCGATGCAAATTGCATTATTACAATGATAATTACACCGGCGGTCTTCCAAGACGTGGAAATGCGAGATAACCTCGGAGAAACCGGTAAAACTATTCAGGTGCAGCACCGACGAAAGTTCCAAAGCGATATCCCGAATGCTCTTATCAGCCGTAAGCGTTAATCTACAGACAAGTTTTAACAATAGTTTTACCAGTTTTTTTTTTTCAGGGATATTTCCAACTCGTAGAAAATGATAGCGACTGTCGACTATTATTAGAAACTTGCCGGTATTGGAGAAAAGACTTGTGGAAGAACTTCACGACAATCGGTTAAATTTCAAGGAACATCCACGCTTTGCAGAGGCGACGAGTAGAACGATCGAAATGAAGTTCAGTTAAAATAAACCGAACGCCAAGAATTGATCTGTTATATATTTGCATTTTGCCCAAGCTTAATTCGGGACTTCTTAATTCTCAATATCGGCTAACCCATATCGAATAGTACGCTCGTTAAAATATCCACCCCTTTTCTTAGTTCGCCCCTATATATTCGGGGACTCCGATACATCCTACTTAGCATCTACATACAATGACACATAGAGCGATACATCATAACCAACTGTGTAATCTTATTTCGCATACATTCAACGAAACAAAACCTCACGCCCACCGGGATTAATTTCCCCCTCTCCCCCCC
>VBVQ01004845.1:0-13476 GCA_011636635.1 Tetramorium simillimum | reverse complement strand
CCTCTAAAATTTAAAGGATTCCACGTATATCAAAATTATTTTTTTTTTGGGTGAACGATGGCATTGACGGCGAAGATGTCAATGCCACGGCTTCTCTCTGACAAGCAGCTAAATCCGTACAGGCGGGGGGGGGGGCATTAATGACCCCGTCGAACGATCGTGCACCAAGGCGATCTCGCAGGTGAAGGAAGATCGCACCTGTGAGGTCGCGAGGCTGCTCGTTCGCGTGAGAAGTCGATTATTGTCTGCCAATTGCGTGTCGAAGAGGTGGAGTGACTGGCCGGGTAGGCGTACACCGCGAGGCACCGAAACCAGCCAATGGAACGATCCTCGATGCTTTGCGTTATGTATTCTTTATGTTGCCAAGTCACTATCTATATCTGTACTCCGCCCCCGTGCGCGTACATATGTCTCGTACATATTTCGCGCCATGGTGCGAAAGGTACCTTCGAGAATTTCTCAAGGTGTGACCACGCTCGTGTGCGCCATTCTCAATTTTCTTTTTCAAGCGAAGGCACAATTTGACGTTGAAACCGATTTTTAAGTACCTCGATAACAAAGCCTTTGAGTACGCTCGCTTTTAAACTGGAAGCTGGAAAGGCTAATTGTCATTTTTTCAGTCTTCCGCTTTGAAAAACGGTCCTTTTGTCGTTAGCGAACGATTTTTACCGATTTATACAGACGCGTGCAGATTATGCAGATACTGGAGTAACCACCGTGAGGAGAGTCTTAAGAAATAAGAGTTTCGTCGTTTAAACTCAGACTTCAAATTTTCATTCCAAGTTACAATTTTCCGACATACCTTCTGCAAAAGGTTCGACTCTTCGGATTGATCGAATGTTATCGCGCCGAATAGGAAAAGGTACGAATTTATTGCCACCCTGTATATCGTCGCAGCTCATCTCGCCGCGCCGGCTCGCATATAATGCACGGCGAAGCGAGAGATGAAAGGCACTCCGCTTATCTAAACAAAAGCCTGTGCCGAAGTGTTTATCGCGGGCGAGTTGCTTAGCTTGCTGTCTGACTGGCTGTCTGTCTGTCAACCGTCAGGGAAAACGAAATGCAGCGAAACAAGAGGAATGCCGCTGCTTATCCGCAAGTCTCTCCTCTCGTCCACCTAATGGCTCGGTTTACGTCGTCGACCGTAGAAGAGAGTAAGAGAGAGAGAGAGAGAGAAAGAGAGAGAGAGAGAGAGAGAGAGAGAGAGAAAGAGGAGAGAAAGAAAAAGAGAGAGACAGAAGGAAAAGTAAAGCCTAAGGATGGCTACACAAGAGAAGTTTATCGAGACAAAAGCTTTTTGTCCGAACCTATCTAGCCATATCAAAGAACATGAATGTTTCTTGGGCGTCTTTTGAAAATATTATTTTTTCGATCGAGTCTCTCTTCATAATAGCTAGATTCATTATTGTTTGTGCAAATTTATTAACTGTCCAATAATTTTATTTAACTTTAAAGTTTTTTTCGTTATCCTGTTTTCAAAATAATATTAAAAAAAATATTCTTCTTCTTCTGGATGGATTAGCTTTATTTAACGCTACTACTCAAGTAGAATGTATTAATTATTAAATATCGAATGTCTAAAATTTTGTTGACCTAATGAATGAAATAACTTTCATTGATATATTTTATTTTAGAATATCAGCGTTAAACGATAATGACGATTTTTAAATACTCTATGCTGAAAGCAAAATATTAAATCGAGTCTAATAATTTTTGAAATATTCAACAAATTCTTTCAAATATGAATTAACAAAACGTTAACTCTAAAACTTTACTATTAGTTTTTACTAATTATAGAAAGGAAATTTGCGTTTACATTTTTGTGTGCATCTTTTTCATTAAATTTCTTTTTTCCAGATAATTTTTAGAATAAGCTTTAATTATCTTGCCTTAATATCTGAAGAGAATTTTTCTCGAAATTATATTTTTTTTATTTCCAACTTTGTAGTCTCTCACGGTAAAGTAACACTCACGGAAAAATAAATAGAAAAATTAAAACCTTATCGCTTCTATATAGAGTGTTATTTCACACGTTAGTTTATATACAAATACCGTTTGCAGTTTTGTAGACTTTTACGAAAATAGTTGGGTAAAACTATCGCGACAGGCTTTTTGGAGAGAACATATTGTCTGATACTACGCAATGGCCAATTAAAATACATTACTGCCGTAACGAGCCGAATGAGATGCATAAGTTACGCATGCTCAATTGATAATGACGTTTTACGCGTGTGTGCGAACATCCGCGAACAGACGCGTTCCCGGCGCTCTCTCTCTCTCTCTCTCTCTTCTTTTTTTACTTTTATTTATTTAGCAACTTTGAAAAAAAAGGAAAATACTCATATATTTTTATTGGAACAAATTATTTTAATTCCTGATATAACGGACATGAAAAAAGGATATGTATCTCTTCTTTATATCTTATACATAAGAATATTGAATTGAAAAAAAACTCTTCTTTAAGAGTGCCCTTTCAGAAATAGATTAACTAGTAAAATATTAATGGAATCGATTTAGAAAAAAAGAGAGAAATAGGGCACGTTATTAAAATTATGAATTATAATTTTAAAAAGTTATAACGCATAATATAAAATTAATGTAATAATTTTATTTTAATTATATTCAAATATATCGAATTGTGTGATACAAAAGATATATAAAAAATTTATTTAAATAAATTAACTTTGCTCATTGGAGTAAATAATGAAATTTATAACCTGTAGTTTTTTTTAACAATCGATTAACAATTATATAATTGATTTACAATTATACCGAGTATCTTTTTTAATTTATTATTTTCATCTACGATTTTTTACGATGTACAGAATAAACATAAGTTACGTACATACTTCAGCCTACATATCTCTTCTTTATACTTTTAACTCGCTCTTTCCTTTCGAATTTTTATTCCATTCTTCTACTTCTATCTTATATCTATCTGCATTAGACTTTCCCAGATAGGAAATTTTTGTAATAAATGCACAATTATTGCTTCTTTCCATCCACAGCATGTACAATAATTATCATAAGATAATTCTGCAAAACGCGTATCTTTTGCTGAAGTTGAATTTTATAATTATAAGTTCTAAATATATGTATATTGAGAAAATTATGAAGCAAAATTATGTAAAAAATAAAAGTAAAAAGAATTTCTTACTATTACTTGAATAATAATTGTACAATTTTATGCTGCAACGATTTTTACAATAATTACAAAATTAATTTCTGAAGTGTAGTCAGTAATAATTGTGCTAAGATGATTCTAATTCACTAATGTTACAATTATATAGGAATTATTATTTTTGGCACCAATTTCTTAAAGATCGCTATATGTTGCAATAATTAAATTTGGAATGATTGATTTTAAAATTTAGATGTAAACTTATTACGCAATATATTATACATGTATTTTAAAATTTAGATGTAGACTTATTAAGCAATATTATACATTATATTTTAAAATTAAAATGAGGCTAAACTTTTTCTGCGTGCGTTTCCTATCTGGGTTATTAATACCTAAGAATTTAAGATGTTTCACGCGACACGCGACACGATCCGGCATAACGGCACAGATCCCGATTCGACATACATACGCGCGTGTATTAATTGCCGCGAGGAGGCACTCCACATTCGCACACGCAGGACACGGGAGGATGAACAACTGTCGCGATAAATGAAATCAAACAATATCGATCAGGGGACTTACGTTCCGTCGCTGGCCCCAGAGTCACGAGACGGAGTGCTCCGGCAAAATATTCAAGGATGCCGTCGGCGATTCCCTCCTGACAACAGCATCGTTATCCCGGGGGGTGCGTGCGTTGCGGTGCGTGCGGGCGCGGGTGCGGGCGCGGGCGCGCGTGTCTCTGCTACGTGCGTATGCGCGCAAAGCACTCCGTGTCGTCGTATCGGAATCCGCACGCCGTCAGCCGTGCGTTCGTCCCCGTCGGCCCCGTTTACTCGGAGACTCACTTCCCTCGCATCCTCCAGGAGCCACGGGACCACGGTGTACAACTCAACTCACCCACCCTGCGTTACGCGTGCGTTACGTTCTCGCGCACGATACCGCCCGGCACGCCGCACACCCGCGTACGCGCACACATGCATACACAGAGGAGGGACAGGGGATCTGTCGCCGACACCGGTGGAAACAACGAAAATCCACGTAGCCGCCCGCCGAGTCGCCTCGTCGTCGCCGAGGGCGAGGGCGAGGGAGAGAGACGTTCGCGCTCCGCCCCGGCTCCGCTTCTCGCGCGCGCGAGGGATGCAGGCGGCGCGGGCCTCGGCCGAGTCCTTCCTCGGTCGTGTGTGTCGCGACCACCGGCGGCGCGTTCAATTTTCCCGGGGGAACGATTCTCCTCGGTCTCCGCTTTTTTCTCTCTCCGGCTCTCCGGCCGCTGCTGCCGCTGAGGAAAAGACGCGCCTCCCCGGCCGCGGAGATCACTCGCGACGGACTCGCGCCAGTGGCATTCGTTTTTCCCCGGCCGCGTCGCGGTGGCGATGTATTGGAGCGGGTCCTCCTCGGCCGTGTGTCCGTGTGCGCGCGCGATACGTCGCGGCCTGCGGAGTTCTGAGCATGCGAAATGTCGCCTGCCACCCCCGCCCGGTGGTCACGTGGTCCACCCGCTCTCTCCGTTCGCGCTCCACCTCGCCTCCTCGCCGCCACCTTTCTTCCGTCTCTCTCTCTCTCTCTCTTTCCCGCTGCCCTCCTCGTCGCGTCCAGGCTCCCGTCGCCTCTCTTTGTTCCCCGATCTCTCTCTCTCTCTCTCTCTCTCTCGCGGGGTTCCCTCGTCCTTTAACCTCCGCTTTCCTGCCTTCTGTTTCTTTCGCCTTCTCTCTCTCTGTGCAGAGTTCTCCTTTCTTCTTTTTCTTCTTTCTTCTCTTTCCAAACTGATGCGTGTGAAATATGCGCGTTCGGAAGAGATTATTCCTTTTCGGAGTGAGAAATTAGCCTCTTGTCAAAATCACGTTTCTCTTTTTTTCCCTCTCTCTCTCGTTCTCTCCGTGTACTAGTTGTTATTAATTTCTACATTTGCGCGCGATGATCCTGCTCAATAATGCATATCTATTTAGGATCGCATAAATTGCTTCTCTCGTGCGCATTCCCTCTTTTTCCCTTCCTTGTCCCGCTCGTTGTTCGTCTCGTTCTCACTGGCGGGCGCACACAGGTCGCTCGTTAATTAGAGCGAGAGGATATAACGAGTCGCGCGCGTCGCGTGGTGGGTGATGGCGCGAGAGATAAGGAGGGAGAATCAGACGGCGAGAAGGACAGAGACGAAAATGAAGAAAGAAGAGAGAGAGAGAGAGAGAGAGGGAGAGACGCAAGTTCCGAGTTAACACGCGGGAGAGAAAGAGGATCTACCCCCTACATTCGAATAATTGTCACCTCCTGTCACCGTTCATTTGTACAAATCGTTCGGCAATAACGCTCCTCTCCCCGGCGGGACGAGTTTTTCAGAGAAGGCCGCGATTAAAAGGATCTATAGACGATCTTGATAAGAGTTGTAGAATGCGCGTTTTACGATCCCACGAATTAGAGGAGAAAGAGCACGAAGGAACGGCGCTCGTTTTTTCTGATTAATTTTATCACAATATGTGTTTGTCGTTGCAGCTTTACGTAATAAAATATCGTTGCATAACGAAGATATCGCTTCAATTTTATGCGTTTTTATATATTCGGTTCCGTTTGATGTCACGTCACGCTATTGACGCAGATCCGATTTTGTTTCCAAACAATTAGTATCGAATAAAGAAGCGGGAGCGGTGGTCTGACATTTTTTAAAATTCTTAAGATAATTTTCGAATTAATCGGTCTTTTCACTTCGCGTCCGCATGAGAAAGGGAGAAAGAGAGTCTCGAGGTTCTTTCTTGGGTGTTTTTTTTTTTCATCTTCTTTTCACGTGGAGACAGAGAATTCTTGACGGGAGGTCCACGCCACCGGCACTACGTCATACCACGGTGGGTTCCTGGAAGGCGAGAATGTCCCTGCGTCCTTTTTTCTCGCTTTATCGATTACGGCGCGATAAAGGCGCCGCGAGATGTCCGCTGTCTCTGTCACTGCGTGACAAAACAAATTAGGATTAGGGCTATGAGTGAAATTATGGAGGGCGAAGGACGGCCGTTTGCGAGATGTTATTAGTATAGGTACAGCTCCCCTGCGACCCTTAAAATTAAGGGATCCGCGCGTCTTACAGATTAAAGAAGGTGACAGGAATTTATATTTAATCTTCAATTGCATTTTAAATTATTTAAAATCATTTAATTCTTTTATTGTGAATGCATTTTATTTTATAGAGGTTTTCTTAATATATAGGATGTCTCGGAACACTCTTTACACCGCTCATGAGGCGGTAGAATGGATTGAGGCGAATAAAGAAAATAAAAAAATACCAAGTCTCCGTACGCTATTATTCGCTATATCTGACTTTAACATTTAATATCTCGATCATTAATATTGTCAATTTCGCAAAATAGTACGAGACTTTTTTGTTCATTTCCCCTTACAGAAAAGTATTACTGTGCAGTAATAATTTGGCGATACTAATAGTAATTTATTACTATTATTACTCGCCAAATTATTTCTGTAAGGGTCATTTACTATCAACATGAGCGATAACCTGAAGACTCTGAGACACCATGTATCTATTTTAATTTTTATTTGAGACGTATTAAAAAATAATTTATATTGATTCTATTAGAAGAATTAAAATACAAAATTAAAAAGGAGAAAGTTTGAGAGATTTTTTAAAGCAACATTTTAGTTAAAAAATTAGAAATTTATATAGCTTTACAGATTATATTTTTCTATTAATTTTTAAATAATTTATATTTTTATTATTAATATTTTCATACAGAATGCTCTTTTGGGGATAAACTTCACGCTGTAGACTTTTAAACTTGAAACCTCTTTGCGGCTAATGTAACTGTAACGGCGAGGGTGAGTCTGCATTTTTCAAGAACGATGACGAAAATGAGGAACAACATAGACGGCAATATAATTTCCTACATCCTGTACCAACATCCATTGTGCGTTTTTCACCAGCTTGATGGACTCTCAAATTTCGTTAAAAGTCTCGCTAACGTTACCATAAAAGCATCTCGAGAAACCTTCCCGTTTAAGCGCTGCGCTCACGAACGTTTTGTTCGCAATTGTTTCAGAGTATTGTTTCGTTTCACAAATGACATATACTTCATTGTCATTGCTAAAATACGTGTACCGAAATTTATATCTCGCGTTTGACAATTTTTTTCTTATTAGCCATTAAAATGTCTAGAAAAATTATCTCTATTAACAGCAGATCTATATTTGTGAAATAATAGCGAATATTCACATGGCGTACGCGATGATCGACATTTTGATCAGCGCTTTGTGACGAATGACAAAGGAGAATAATGCTTTTACATAATGTCTGGGTAAACGCGAGGGTAGGATAAGTGCGGCTAATCCATTCCCCAATTTTTGTATTTTCACGGAACGTCGAATCTCACAGGAATCCCTTCGTATTTACAAGAGTCCGATTATCCCATTTATCTCTTTGTTAAAAACTTTTAGTTTTGCTGTAATTTGTATTGTTCGTAAGAGCATCTGTGATATTCTATACATTCAAACGAGATAAAGATTGTTGAGTCAACTTAAATAATTATATTCAATTTCGACGCGTAGTATTTTACATTCGGCTATAAAGAATAAATATTCGACCTAAAATAATTTAAAAAATTGGCGTGAAATATTTTCCGCATATCCGATGCTATTTAAAGGGTCTCTCTTTAAACACGTCTGTAATTCGATGCGTCTTTTCTAAATTTTAACAGTTTGAAGAAAGCTACGTGCTCGTGCTGAATACGAAATTGTTATGTGTCTACCGTCTTCCACTATCAGCTTCTTGTACGAATCGAATTTTCAGCATCCTCTCGTATCGCCGCGTTTCTCGGGACAAATGTGATATACCTCCGTGAAAGAAATATCGATTCTAACGTACGACGGATGTTATTGCGTTTCTCAGGAGTCGCTCGTTGCGGAGACAGATAATAAAGAGAGACGCGCTGGAGAGGTAGACATGGCGTCATTATCTTGGCCACAACTGCATGGTTGGTGAAGAAATGGCGGGATGATAGTTGCGGTGCGATATCTTTATGATATAATGGAATAAGAGCTTCGCAAATTGTGAGAGAAGGGGCAGAGAGAGAGAGAGAGAGAGAGAGAGAGAGAGAGAACTCGCAAAGTTTCTCGAGATATGCGGGTGGCTTGTAGTCGTTTTCAATGTATTAATGGTGCACATATGTACATAACGACCACCCAGGTATACGTGTACGGACACTTGAAAAAAAGTGCAGGTATATAGAGACGTATACGGTGTCGTGCGGTTCACCGGACGGACCCAAAGTACGTGGGTTATTGTTAACTTCACATATGCCGGTTATTCTTTTTATTTGCAGGATATCTCGACTTTTTCGAGACCGCTATTTAAATGATTTTCGTCTTTAATAATTTTTTTTCTTCATCAATTTCACCTATTTTCGCTCGTTACATTCCTTTGGAAGAGTTCAGAATTGAAATTAAAATTCTTACTCGCTCTTCCTACAAACGCTAATTGAAAAAATTAATTTAATAAATGTAACTAACTAACGGTTTATGTAATCGATCTCGGAAAGTGGGAAGAGAAAGGCTCTGTAGTCAAAATTAACTTGGATATTTTGATGAACTATTGTTAAGTATTTCATTTCTATCATCATTTCACTCTTCTGAAAGATGTAACGATCAATGTTTGATTTAACTAGAACGTTTTATAAATGTTCCCAGAATATTGTTTATCGATCATAATCATTCATTGCTTCAAGTGTTCGGAGACCCTCGCAAGGACCGTCATGAATCATCACGTCAAGCTTACATCGGCATAGGCTCGCGAAGAGTTAATGGATATAAGTATTGACACATTCGTCGACGAAGATCTGAAGAAGATTGACGAGATGCTATACATATATCAATGTTAATATAATAGATTTTAGAGGCCAACACACTTTTCTTTCCTAATGAGTACACAACGCGCACTTGAAGTGCCATCCCGCAAAAATGGATCCGCACACACACGGAGATCTCGCGAGCGAGTTTTGGGCTGAAGCTAAATAAGCGAGATAGCTCTCTCCCCGTATTCCCGTTTACGTCGTTGTGCGCGTATGTGGAAGACGAATATATATACGTATACAATGAAGATGTTAGTATAAGTAGGTGCGTTCTCCCATCGTTATACAGGGTGTGCTATCTTTCTGATTCAATTTCAGAAGACTAAGTGTACAATCAGCGTTCTTTTACGATCGATCGAAAAAACCAGAAAAATTGTTAATAGCAGGTTGAAAAAATTTTTCAAAAACCAATAAAAAATCATTAATTCGTTTATTGAGTGAGGTTTTGTAACAGAAACATCCCTGGCAGGAAAATATTATTATGCAGTAATAAATTGGCCGGTAATTATTGTTACTTAGTAATTTTATTACTTACGCAATAATAAAATTACTACATAAAAGAGATTTATTACTGGCCAATTTATTATTGTACGGTAATACTTTTCTCCAAGAGATGGAAATTACAATGAGCTGGAACATTCCAACTTCATATATTTATTTGTAGCGTCGGAAGTACTTGGGCTATTAAATGAACGAATCGCGAATTTAAATAATTAATTCGTTTTATGTTTGTCACTCGGCTTCCATGTCTTTTCTTTCGCCGGGGATATTCGCTGAAGAATTGTGTGTGTGTGTGTGCGTGTGCGTGTGCGTGTGTGTGCATGCAACGCAGGCGCAGGCAGCTGTCACCTTACACCCATAGAGGAGACATGGGGCTGCGGCGGCCATTCTCAACTTATCTCTAGGATCTTTGTAAACATGTCGTGAAATCCGAGTATTTAGGCAGTGGCGTAGATCGCGGGGTGGAAAGGATCTATCGGGCGATCGCGGCCGGGGAATTAAAATCGTACGGTCGTCAATTTTTACACGTCGCCCCCAATGCAATTTCGACGAATACAAATTTCGAACGCTTTCGCGTTCGCCGCGCGAAAATCACCGTCGTTTTGTTCGCGGCAACGAATCCCCGCGCGATTCCGAGAGAATTGTCAGTTTCTTCTTTTTACATCCTCTGTGTCCTTTTCGCAGCGCAGAATTGTACTTTATCGGTGTATTATGCTCGGGTTATATCATGCTCTTCGATGACCGATTAAGATCCTTGCCAGATGTGACATTGCGACGTCGCGTTGTGCCGCGTGCTCCTCGTGGTTTCCCTGACAACCAGGACCGCGCCGGTAACGTCAGTAAATAGAACACATCTTTGTTCCGTGCTAATAAGAAAAAAAAGAGAAAAAAGGACACGTCTGGGCCTACTTTATATTTTAATTATCTCATAATTTATTACATCCATCCAGGATTGCGTTTAACGATTGAGAATTATAGGCCGTTAAAAAATTTATGTACCAACTTTAAGATTGTATTTTATTGATGAAGATTGTATTTGAGCACTAAAAAGCAGTAAATATTATCGCGGAACTGAAAATTTATATAAATAACAAAGTTGTTATATTCATTTAATTTTGTGTAGATTTAACTGAATTTAATTTACTTGTAACATAGTTAATATTGGAAAGCAAGAAAATATAAAAAAAAAAGAGCATCGCGACGATAGCCGTGATGAAATATAACAATGAGCAAAAATTAATTTCAACTGGACGAAAAAATTCGCATGGGTAAACTTTTTATATACATTGCTTTCTTTTCAGCACCCCGTATATATTCGAGGGTTTCCCTCGGTGAATTGGTATTCCGATCGATCAAGTTTTAATACATCGGCAAATATCGGCCGCCGACGTCTCTCTTTAGCTGACTCTTATTTTATCTTACTCTACATACTTCATTCGCGTTCAAGTATTTTAATTGATTCCTCGTAGATGAATTAAAATTGGAAAAAGGGAATATTTATTGCATTAAAATTGAATATTTAATCTTTGTAGTCTGAAATATTTTTAGTCTAGTAGAGATCAATTTCAATTATTTATATAGCATTCGCTCATTAAGTTATTGTCATTTTATTGTCAATGAACAATAATGATATAATTTTTATATATACGCGTTCCGCACACGAAGCGAATGGCTGTAACGTATTTTCCAATTACATTAACAGCGTTATATTAATGCACATATTAACAAATTAATAAGAATATGTGTAGTTGCTGTTACGTGACATTTCGAGGCTATTGTAGAGATTCTGAGTCAAGACTCGCCAGACAAGAACCGCAGCAACGTGAAACATAATACAAGTTGCACCAGCCAGTCCTAAGCTCAGCCATGCGAAGCAGGCAGCCAGCGGCTAAGGAACGCGACGTACGAATCAGATTACATCTCGCGTTGGCTGCTTATCTTTATTCTTCACCTTACATCGCCTCGATTCACCTCATTTCGCTTCAGTGACCAACCCTTCGATCAGCTTATAACAACGCCCGGACGCACGATCACGATGAACAGAGATAGTTTTGAGAAAGAATTTCCGGATAATAACTTTCTATAGAATGTTTAAAAAGCACTAGAAGAAGGCGGATACATTTCGAAATAAATGACAACCTTCTAGCAAATAAAAATTTATTACATCTTGTTTTGATATGCCACTAAGCGAATAATAGAAAAGCGAGACAGTGAGATATAATGAATTACGATAATTATTACATATGTATGATAAATTCAATCTCGTAGGTAATAATATTATATTTGAAAAATTCAAACAGAAAAAAAAGATGATTATTCTAGATATTAATTGCTTGACAATTTCAATTATAAGACAATCATTTTTTTTTCTTTATTTCAAGTTGCTTATAAATAAAGACAAAGATACTTACGTCTAAATATTAGAAATTAATTTACCAAGTAGTTTTAATTACAAAACGATAATCTGACCTATCAAAAATCTCTTTCTCATTATGTGTTACAATATAAATATAACTAAAGTGTTAAAGTCAATTAATATTATTCAGTATCGGCATTAGAGGCTTGTAAGAAAACTGGGGCTTGAGAACCTTGTGCAACTTGTATTAATTGTGGTTGAGTCTGAATCGGAGCGGTTTGGATTATAATCGGTTGATTGCTTCCACCTTGCACTTGCATGCGAATCATCTGCAATTGCTGGGGAGTCAACTGAATCTGAAAAAAAAAAGGAAAAAAAGAGGATCAAAGATGATATGCAAAATCAAGACACAGAAGAATTTCATTTTATGAAGAAATTTTTTTATATTTACAGGTATTTGTTGAATTTCACCGTTAGGAGTGACAATTTGTTGTACGATTTGTATCCCTCCGGTTTGTGAAGTGGACGTTTGTTGCGGTTGCTGCAGTTGAATAATTTGTTGATTGGATGATTGCTGTGGACTTTGAACTGTAACTGTTTGGGCTGTAGTGGTGTTGGTGCTCTCCTAAAATTGACAAAAATTACAAAGATTAATTATGTACATATATTTCTCTTAAACTCAATTAAAAAAAACAACATACCTGTTCTACCGGACTGCCGATATTGATGGTCTGGATTTGCCCAGCAGAAGGCTGAACAATTTGTATGGGTTGCGTGGTGGTGCCACTACTCTGCACATTTTGATTCGCCGAAGCTTGCTGCTGTGCCAATTGGAAGTAATAATGAACTTGATCCGAGTTCATAGAAGTACGTACGGTGGCCTCGTTCTGCGCCTTACTTTGCTTTATTTCGTCTCTAGGTACTATATCTATGAGAAAATCAAACTGATCGTACTTTGTAACTGCCATTGCAATGTCATTTCGTTGAAGAGTTCGTCTCTTGTTATCTTCTGTGTGCACCCAAGCTCTAAGGGTCAGTTCGTGTATAAAGATCTCTGCTGCTTTGGCGAAAAGCATAGGCGCTTCTGCACTTATCATTTTTACGTCTCCATCTAGTTTCATGATCTTTTTTATCCTTGCCAATGGTAAAGATTGCGTTTTAAGATCCATCTGTATAACAAAAAGATTTATTTAAATATTGAAAGAGAGAGAGAGAGTAAATTTCATTACATTACTATAAGTTTTACTAACAGTTGTGATGTTTTTTATTTCTTCCATGGCTTTTGGCCAGAAATGTGCCAATGCCTGTTGAGCCTCAGAATTGCCCGGTGAGGCAATCTGTAAATCACCATTTGAGTCGCCTTCTACCTCGCTATCTTGATTTCTAAAAATGTAGAAGATATCTTGTTATATACATGTAGAATATATTTTTTTGCACTTCATATATTGCAAAAACAAAAGTCTCTTATTTCCCATTAATTTATTACAAATACTATTACATTTATGAAAACTTTGGCTAAGTGATTTGATACAAATGTCAGAATTTCAAATATATATTGTATACATCTAATATTGATACTATAATAATAAATTAACTATGAATTTCAACGATAAACAAAAATTGAGAAGTTTAATCCAAAATATGTCAAATCTCTTTTATAA